>SJYT01027061.1:0-17870 GCA_006410635.1 Cephalophus harveyi | reverse complement strand
CTCAGCCTTCTTCACAGTCCAACTCTCACATCCATTAGGGCACCTTATATCTGCCTGGCTGTCCCATTGCTGGCCCCTCTGCTTCCAGTCCACTTGTCCAGGGTTGTGAGATGGATCTTTCTGAGCATTGTTCTGATCACATCAATTTTCTACTAAAAACCTTCCACTTCTTCATTGACTTATTTACCTACTAGGCCAGGAAGTATCCTAAGTGAGCAAAGTGGCCCAGACAAGATGAAAGAGGCATGCTTCAGATCTGAAAGCTTGGAAACATTCCTAACTTCCATAAGGAGAGGCACTTCCTCACATTTATTTTGATAGTGGAGGCTTTCTAAATCTACAGTTTATATCCCACTTTTAGTTCACACTTTGTATGAGAAATATCACTTCATTCTTAACTGTTTTAAGAAAAACAACCCTGCCAGTCAAATGATTGTTTTAGGATGTTGGTTAGATGGCATAAATGGAGATTGTAGTACAGTGGCTAACTGAAGATGGGAGATTTATTTATAATTCACATGAAGGTATATGTTGGTAGGTGGTCTGGTTATGAGGATTGGCATGTTCTGTTCCATGCAGTTATTTTGGGACCCTAGTCTCTCTTGTTCCCAGCAGTGGTTCTCAATGTCTTAATCAAGGACTTTTGGGGCATCCCTGAGAGTTTCAAGGGTTTATAATATCAAAATTAATTTTTAATGAGGTATAGTTGATACACAGTATTATATTCAAGCATACAATGTACTAATTAAAATTTTATATATCTGATTTAAAATAATCATAAAATATTGGCTATATGTCTTGTGCTGTACAATATATGCTTGTAGCTTTTTTGTACTTGATATCTTGTACCTCTTAATCCTCTAACCCTATCTTGTGCCTTGTCCCTCCCTCTCCCCATTGGTAACCACTAGTTTCTTCCCTATATCTGAGTCTGTTTTCCTATATATATGTGTTTTCTGATTCTACATATAAGTAATGGCATACAGTATATGTCTTTCTCTAACTTGTTTCAATAAGCATAACTTACTCAGTAAGCATGGACTGCCTAGTGCAGGGATTAATAATTAGCTGCCTGTTGCTCTGGCTAAGCCATGAAAAAATCAACATGGGAACAGAATAAAAGCAAAATATAGCAATACAGCAAAACCCAAATAAAAGTACATTGGGTTGATCAGTTGGGGTTGTCATGCCCTGCTAAGCTAAGGCAAAACACAGTGTGGACCTTGGAACACCAGGTCATTGCAAGTTCAGAGCACTGCTTGTGCACACATGAAGATATTTTCCCAAGGCATATGCAGGTCTATGACCTCCAGCTAGGTGATAGCCCTTGTACAAGAAAATAATAAAGATGGTTTAAAGTAATCAATAAAATGGTAGACGTGACCAGGGACACAGGAGGCTGACTTCATTGTAACACAACAGATACTTTCTGCTTGCCAAGACACTAAATAAAAGTGATGTAGTTCCAAGTAACAATGCTCTTGACCAAGAGGTCTTGAGTCCGCCAGTTCCATCTTTAAAACTTTGATTCTGTCTCTAGTTTCTTTTTCCCCAAACTGTGCATCAACCACTTTCAATCCCTACCTGCTGTGCTGGCTGCGGTAGCCTAGGTCCATGCACATTGTTGCAAATGGTAGAATTTCATTCATTTTCATGACTGAGTAATACTCCATTGTGAGTACTCTTGCCTGGAAAATCTTGCCATGGACGGAGGAGCCTGGTGGGCTGCAGTCCATGGGGTCACTAAGAGTTGGGCACTACTGAGCAACTTCCTTTTCACTTTCATGCATTGGAGAAGGAAAGGGCAACCCACTCTAGTATTCTTGCCTGGAGAGTCCCAGGGACAGGGGAGCCTAGTGGGCTGCCGTCTATGGGGTCGCACAGAGTCGGACACGACTGAAGTGACTTAAAAACAGCAGCAGCATGTACCACATCTTAATCCATTCATCTATCAATAGCACTTCGGTTTTTTCTGTATCTTGGCTATTGTAAATACACTCCTATGAACACTGGCATGCATATATCTTTTTTAATGAGTGTTTTCAAGGTTTTTTTTGTTTTTTTTTTTAATGCATACCCAGGAGTGCAATTGCTTAAATCAGACGATAGTTGTATTTTTCATTTTTTGAGGAACTTCTACACTGTTTTTCATAGTGACTGCACCAATTTATATTCTCACCAACAGTGTAGGAGGATTCCCTTTTCTTTACACCATTTCCAGGATTTGATGATAGCCATTGTAACAGGTCGGAGAAGGCAATGGCACCCCACTCCAGTACTCTTGCCTGGAAAATCCCATGGACAGAGGAGCCTGGTATGATGCAGTCCATGGGATTGCTAAGAGTTGGACATGACTGAGTGGCTTCACTTTCACTTTTCACTTTCATGCATTGGAGAAGGAAATGACAACCCACTCAAGTGTTCTTGCCTGGAAAATCCCAGGGACAGGGGAGCCTGATGGGCTGCCATCTATGGGGTCACACAGAGTCGGACACGACTGAAGCTACTTAGCAGCAGCAGCAGCAGCAGCATTGTAACAGGTGTGAGGCGATTTCTCACTGTGGTTTTGATTTGCATATCCATGATTAGTAATGTTGAGAATCTTTTCATGTGCCTGTTGGCCATCTGAATGTCTTCTTTGAGTTCCTCCTATGTTTTAATCAAGTTGTTTTTTTTTTTTTAATTAATTGTATGGATATTCACTCCTTTGGATATTGACTCCTTATTTGTCGTATCATTTGCAAGTACTTTCTCCCACTCAGCAGGTTGTTCATTTTTGTCAAAGATTTCATTTGCTGAATAAAAGCTTTTAAGTTTAATTGGGTTCCATTTGTTCTTTTTTGCTCTTATTTCCTTTGCCTTTGGAGACCACAAAAAATATTGCTAAAATTTATGTCTAAGAGTTCTCTGCCTATGTTTTCTTCTAGAAATTTTAGAGCTTCAGGTCCTACAGTTAGATCTTTACTCAGTTTTAAGTTTATTTTTGTATTGGTGTGAGGAAATACTCTAAGCTTATTCTTTTACATGTAGCTGTTCAGTTTTCTCAGCACCACTTATGAAAGTGACTGTCTTTCTGCATTGTATAGTCTTGCCTCGTTTGTTCTTGATTTATTGACTGTAAGTGTGTGGGTTTATTTCTGGACTCTATTCTGTTCCATAGATCTGTATGTCTGGGTTTGTGTCAGTACCATACTGTTTTGAATATTGTAACTTTGTAGTTTAGTCTGAAGTCAGGGCACATCGTACCTCCAGTTTGTTCTTTTTTCTCAAGATTGCTTTGAAATGTGGGGTCTTTTGTTGTTCCATATAAACTTTAGGATCATGTGTTCTAGTTCTGTGAAAAATGTCCTCAGTATTTAGATAGGGATTGCATTAAATCTGTAGGTTGCTTTCTATAATATAGCCATTTTGATAATATTGATTCTTCCAGTCCAAGAGCATGGGATATCTTTCCCTTTTTACCATCAGTTTCCTTCATCAGTGTTTTATAGTTTTAAGTGTATAGATGGCTCACCTCCTTGGTTAAGTTTTTCCTTAGTTTTTTTTTTTTTTAATTCAATTTTAAAAGTTATTGTCTTTTGGGTTTTTTTTTTTTTTTTTTTTTTTTTTTTTTGTTTTTTTTTTTTTTTTTTTTGCTTTCTGATAGTTCATTATTAGTTCATAGAAAAGCAACAGATTTATGTATATTAATCTAGCATTCTACAACTTTACAGAATTCATTTATTTGTTCTAACAGTTTTTGTTTTGTGACAGACTTAGTATGTTATTCACAAATCATGACAGTTTTGCTTCTTCCTTTCCAATTTAGATGCCTTTTATTTCTTGTCTAATTGCTGTGATTGGCAATATTGTGTTAAATAGAAGTGGCAAGCATGAGCATTTCTACCTTGCTATTAGTTTTAGAGGAAAGACTTTTAGCTTTTCACTGTTGAGTATGATGTTAGCTGTGGATGTATTAGTCCATGTGTCATAAGTGGACTTTATTTTGTTGAGATATGTTCCCCTTTACACGATTTTTGAGGTTTTTTTTTTATCATGAATGAATACTGAATTTTGTCAAATGCTTTCTCTGCATCTGTTGAGATAATCATGTGATTTTTATCCTTTTTGTTGTAATGTTTTTTTTTGTGAATATTGAACCATCCTTGCATCGCTAAAATAAAACCCACTTAATCAAGATGTATAATCCTTTTTGTATATTGTGTGTGTATATATATCAATATATATTTATATATAAAATCAGTTTACTAATATTTTGAGGATGTTTGCATCTATATTCATCAGAGATATAGGCTTGTAATTTTCTTTCCCTTTTCTCTTTTTTGGTGTTGTCTTTTTTTGGTTTGAGTATTGGGATAATGGTGGACTTACAGAATGAATTTGGGAGTGTCTGTCCTCTTCAATGTTTTTGAATAGCTTGAAAATATCAGCTCTATTTTGTTACAAGTCTACTGTCAAGCTATAGAATTCTGGCCTTTTTTATGCTGAGAGTTTTTTTTAATTACAAATTCAATTTCACTACTAGTGATTAGTCGGTTCAAACTGTCTTTCTGATTCAGTCTTGGAAGGTTGAATGTTTCTAGAAATTTGTACATTCCTTCTAAGTTGTTTAAATTGTTGGCATATAACTGTGAATGGCGTTCTCTTACGGTTTTTTGTATCTCTGGTGTTGGTTGTTTTTCCTGTCATTTCTTATTTTGTTCATTTGGGTCCTCTCTCTTTTCTTCTTAAAGATCCTAGCTAAAGTTTGTCAATTTTGTTTATCTTTTCCAATAAACGGCTATTAATTTCACTGATCATTTTCTGTTGTTTCTTTAGTTTCCATTTTATTTAATTCCTCTCTCATCTTATTTCCTTCTGCTGACTTTGGGCTTCATTTGTTCTTTCTCTAATTTCTTTAGAAATTAGGTGGTAGAAAGTTAGATGGTAGATTTAGATTGTGTATTTGAGTTTTTCTTTTTTCTTGAGGTAGGCCTATGTTTCTGTGAACTTCCCTCCTAGAAATGCTTTTGTTGTGCTGCGCTAAACTTCCCTCCTAGAAATGCTTTTGTTGTGCCGCTGCTGTGATTCATGGGATTGCAAAGAGTTGGACACGACTGAGCAGCTGAACTGATACGTTTTGGAAAGTTGTGTTTCCATTTCTGTTTGTCTCAAGATGGTTTTGGATTTCCTCTTTGATTTCATCACTGATCCATTGGTTTTATAGTATTTATAGAATGTTGTTAGTGTCCATGTGTTTGTGCTTTCCCATTTTTCTTTCTGTAATTGACATAGTTTCATACCATTCTGGTTGAAAAAATGCTTGATATGATTTCTGTGCTATTAAATTTGTCTAAAATAGTTTCATGGCCTAGCATGTCATCTATCCTTTAAATGCACATAGTGCATTCTTCAGAATGTGTATTCTACTGTGTTTTAGATGGAAGATCCTGTAGATATCTAAGTCTAACTGGTCTATTTTGTCATTTATTTGTCATTTATTCATATTTTATTTACATTATTTATGTCAGTTATTATTTATGTCATTTATTTAAGACCTTCTTGACTGATTTTTTTCCCCTAGATGATCTCTCCATTAATATAAGTAGTATATTAAAGCCCCCTACTATTACTGTGGGCTTCCCTTGTAGCTCAGCTAGTAAAAAATCCACCTGCAATGAAGGAGGCCTGGGTTCGATCCCTGGGTTGGGAAGATCCCCTGGAGAAGGGAAAGGCTACCCACTCCAGTATTCTGGCCTGGAGAATTCCATGGACTGTATAGCCCATGGGGTCACAAAGAGTCGGACACAGCTGAGAGACATTCATTTTCACTTTCACTATTACTGTATTATCGTGAAGTTCTCCCTTTATGTCTGTTAGTGTTTGCTTTATATATTTAGATGCTCCTGTATTGGATGCATATTTGTTGAGTATAACACCCTCTTCTTGTATTGATTCTTGTATTGATCCCTTTGTAATTATATGATGCCCTTCTTTGTCTTTATTACAAACTTTAAAAGCTATTTTGTCTGATGTGAATGTTACTACCACTGTTTTTTTATATCTTTTTTTCATCCCCTCACTTTTAGCCTGTGCATGTCTTTAGCTTTGAAATGAATGTCTTGCATGCAGCATATGGATAGGTTTTGTTTTTTTATCCAGTCAGCCACCCCATGTCTTTTGGAGCATTTAGTCCATTGACTTTTAAAGTAATTATTCACAGGTGTGTACTTATTACTATTTTATTGCTTGTTCTCTGGTTATTTTTAGTTCTTCTCTGTTCATTTGTTTCCGTGTAGTTTGATTTTCATTAGTGATATGCTTGTATTCTTTTCTTTCTAGTTTATTATTGTAGTTTATTGACTTATTGTTACCACAAGGTTCATAAATGTTAACCTATAAACTATATCTACTCGTTTTAGACTGTTACTTTAAGTTCAAACACATTCTAAAAGATCTATGTTTTTTGTTCCCCTCCTTCACATTTTGTGATGTCATATTTTATATCTTCAGGTTTATATCCCTTCACTATGTTTTGCAGTTACACTTTTACATTTTTTGGTCTTTTAATCTTCATATTAGCTTATATAAGTGATCCTCAGCCCTTGTATTTGCCTTTTCTAATAGAATTTTTCCTTTCCTTAGATCCTTACTTTTTGTTAGAGCCGTTTCTTTTCTGCTTAGAGGAGACCATTAACATTTCCTTTAGGGTAGGTTTTGTATTGATGAACTGTTAGTTTTGTTTGTCTGAGAAGTTCTTTATCTCTCTCTCAGTTCTGAATGATGGTATTGCTGGGTAGAGTGTTGTATGTTGCAAATGTTTCCGTTTCAGCACTTTGAATATATCAGCACTCCCTTCTGACCTGCAAAGCTTTCGGAAAGATACCAGTTGATAACCTTAGGGAGCTTCCTTGCACATGACTTTGGTTTTTCTCTTGCTGCTTTTAGAATTCTCTAAAATACTAAAAGCTAAATACTAAAAGCTTTGGCTTTGGTAGGAGAGCTGGATTTGACATGAATACAAGTCACATCTTACATCAAGGTGTGCTGGCAGCTATCACCTTGGTACGATGTGGGGCTGAAGATGGAGGGGTACTTGAGCCAGATCCAGGGGTGAGGCAAGGAGGCCCCTCTGCTCAGGGGCCATCCCCTGTCAAAGGCAGATCCAGGCCCTGGTCTCAAATTGTTGGAGCAGAAGCCCTGAGGGTCAGGTCCAAGCTGGCTCCACTCTCCTTAAATGTGACCTCCCCTCCATCCCAGCACCGGCACTCTTGGCCGTGGCAGGAGCAGTGCTGAGGCATGAGGACCGTGAGGGCTCTCGGCTTGTGACAAGGTCTGGGCTGTGTGGTCTAGCCTCAGATAACGGTGCGGGCTGCTTCTGATGTGCTGCCTATGCAAGCACCAACAGTAGCTTCCTCAGCCCTGTTCAGTGCTTCGGGTCTGAGTCTCTTCATCCCTCACATCTGATCTCTCCCTCAGCATCTGCCGCCCCCACCCTGGTGCGGAGCTGTGCTGTGGGGCAGGCAGGGCTTTGTGAATCTGTTGGTGCGTGCCCTGTGGTGGTCCAGCTGCCATCAGAGATCAAGAGTGTTTCTGAAGTGCTGTCTGTGTGAGCACCAGTAATGGCTGCCATCACCCTGCTTCGATGCTACTTTAGGTCTGAGTTGCCTCTGCGTCCCAGGGCCCAGCTCTCTTCTCTGTCATGAGGGCTCTTGCTTCAGTGTGGAGTTACGACTTACTACATTGGGCTAACGAGTTCACTGGGCTCAGGCTGCAGTGCACACAGGGCTGATCACAGGGAATCAGGCAGCCACCTTGGCAGTTTTTAGTCTGGCTTCTCTGCCCTGTCTCAGCAGCAAGCAAACATGCATGTGTTTCTCTTGAGTGGCGTCTGAGCTTCCTACCACCCTCCTGTTAGTTTCACAGCATTCCAGCCAGTCAAGAGGGCTCCTCCTCCCACCTACCAGAAGCTCCAAAACCTCTTACCCTTCCGTCTCCTCCAGCCAGCTAGACGGGCTGAGCATGGGCCTGGGCCATCCAGAGCACCAAAGCGAACCTGAGCTCTTCTGCCTCCAAGCCATGTTTGCGGCCCTTCTTACCCGGTTTGACCAGTGCAGCCAGGCCACAGAGGACGTCTGCCAGCGGAAGTGGTGGCTGCATAACCTGCGTGGCTGCAGAAATAGTGGGCCCCTAGCCTCACTCCACACAGGCTCCTCCCCAGGCCTGCAGCCAGTCTGCCCAGCCACCTTGCCCAGGCCAGCAGAGGCACTGGCCTGGCTCCAGGCCCCAGCAGGGCATCCTTGTGGGCCAAGAACAAGATCCACTCAGCAGCATTTCGCCCCAAAGGATCTGGGCTCATGCCTTTCCTAGGGTGGGCCTATGGCTTCACTCTGGTTCCTGAGAGGCAGAGCAGACACCACTCAGTATTATTAATACTGCCACCCAGGTTTTGGGTCAAGCAGAACAGCTTCAGCCCAAAGACGGGTGCCCAGTATGCGGCTCAAACTACTCACTCACCATGGTGAATCCCCTCCCAAGTAATCTCACTTTTCCTCTGAGTCCCCTCCCAAGGGCATAGGTTCCAACCTGGTCATTTCTTGTCCGTTTGTACTTGATTGTGTGGCTCTTTCTTACAGTCTTGGTCTCTTGGCCAGTTTCTAATTAGTTTTCAGTGGGAATTGTTCCACATGTATTTTTGAAGTGTGTGGGAAGGTGATTTCCACATCCTCCCACTTTGCCATCCTGATTGATCTTCCTGGTAGTTTCTATTTGCAGTTATTTGAGAAACCTTCACACTGTTTTCCATAGTGGCTGCACGAATTTTCACTCCCACTAACAGTGTACTAGGGTTCCTTTTTCTCCACATCCTTGCTAGCATTTGCTATTTGTGGTCTTTTTGATGATGGCCATTCTGACAGGCGTGAGATGATCTCGTGGTTTTGATTGGCTTTTCTCCAATTAGTGATGCTGAATACCTTTTCATGTGCTTATTGGCCATCTGTATGCCTTATTTTTTTAAAAATCTCTATTTTACACGTCTCTATTTTTTTTTTTTTGGATAGGGAGTAGTATGAGGTGTTTATATGTTTTGGATATAGCTCCTTATTGATCATATCATTTGCAAATATTTTCTCCTATTCAGTAGGTTGTATTTTTGTTGATTTCCTTTGCTGTGCAAAAGCCTTTAATTAGGTTCCATTTGTTCATGTTTGCTTTTCTTTCTTTTGCCTTAGGAAACACACTAATGCTATGATTTATGTCAGTCTTCTGCCTATGTTCTCCTCCAAGAGTTTTGTGGTTTCTGGTCTTACATTTAGGTCTTCAATCTCTTTTGAATATATTTTTGTGTATGGTATGAGGAAATGTTCTAATTTCTATGTTTTACATGTAGCTGTCCTGTTTTACCAAGACTATTTATTGAAGAGATGATATGTTTTCCTGCCTCCTCTGCCTTAGATCAATTAACCGTAAGTGTGTGGGTTTATTTCTGGACTCTTCTGTTCCATTGATCCATGTGGTTTTGTGCAAGTAGCACACTGTTTTAATTTCTGTAGCTTTGTGTTGACAGTGTGGTCTGAAGTCAAGGAGCATCATCCCTCCACTCTGCTCCTCTTTCTCAAGATTGCCTTGACTATTAGGAGTCTTTTTGTTTCTGTACAAATTTTAGAATTACTTGTTCTAGCTCTATGAAAAATACCTTTGGTACTTTGATAGAGATTGCATTGAATCTGTAGTTTGCCTTGGATAGTCTGATCAATTTAACAATATTCTTCCAGTCTATGAATTTATCTTTCCATCTGATTGTATCATCTTCTATATCTTTCATCAGTGATCTTATTTTCATAAGAACTTATTTTTAGAAGAGTCATTTTTGTCATTTTCATTTTCTCATGTACACGCACTGAAGTATTCCACAGATTACATGACATGTGATACAACAATAAATTAAACACAGAATATGAGAGTCTAGCTGTCTTCTATTGTCAGACTTCACAGAGATTTACAGAAATGTCAGTAAAACAATGCCACACGTTTAACAGAATTGCTTCATGTATTATCTTCCACTAAACATTTTGTTTACATTAACATGTAATGGATTGATTGTTACTTCAGAATAAGTATTTAAATGTTTTCACTTCATATTAAACATCACTAATATCAATAGGTAAGTTAAAACTCTTTGAGGTCCTCAATTTTTAAGAGTTTAGAGGAATCCAGAAAGCAAAGTTTGAAAATTATTGCCTTAGGTGTTGCCCTCATCTGTAAGGTTGAAGCTGGCTCATACTCTGCCCCCATTCCAGCTGAAGGGAAGGGAGGCAGAGAAAGAGGAGGGAAAGCCGCTTTCAACAGGATGTTGCCCAGAACCTGCTCTCAGTGCTTCTTCTCACATCTCATTGGCCAGAATATCATCCCATGGCCATGCCCTGTAAGGAAAAAGACTGGAGTTTTGCAGCAGCAGCAAAGATTGCCAGCAGGCTCTCTGAAGCTAGGGGAGGCGGGAAATGGATCCTTTCCTCACAATCTTCAGAAGGAACCAACCCTCCTGACACCTTGATTTAGGACTTCCAGCTTTCAGAACTGCGAGAAAATGAACTTCTATTATTTAACCATCCAGTTTGTGGTATATTATGAAAGCCCTAGCAAACTGATACAGACAGTGTACACCCATGGCTGATTCATGTCAAAGTATGACGAAACCACTACAATATTGTAAAGTAATTAGCCTCCAATTAAATAAAATTAAAAAAAAAATAAAGTAGCTTAAGAAAACTGCCCACTCAGCTAGTGAACAACCAGACATGGTGCAAGTGCATTGGAGGAAAGAAGCTTCCATGCTACAAACAAAAGTCTTTAACATTTGTGTGTGTTGAACTGGCTTGTTGATGCCAAAAAGGCATCTGAACATCACCCCACTAGGAGTCAGGCATATTTATACTTATGCACATTGCTTTGTCTCTTCTCTGGCTCCCAGACTAAGCATAAATTCAGGAATTAAAAGTCTCCTTAAGGTCCCATTTATTTGCACTCAATTCCCTGTCAGGAATGTAATGGAGGCTAATATATTAACTGCTCTCTTACTATAAACATGTAACATTAAACAAGCATAACTGAGCTTCCAAAATAAGCTCTATTTATTCCAAAAATAAATAGATTCTTTCTGTACATGAGAATGTGCCTGGTAAGATGTTTTTCTTCTTTGTGCTGTCATTCTAGAATCAATATTTTTTAACAGTTTATGTTCTTTGTGGTTGAACCTTGTGAAATTGTTGATCATTTGTTGAGTCGAGTCCAACTCTTTGTGACCCATTGGACTACAGCACACCAGGTTTCCCTGTCCTTCCCTATCTCCTGGAATTTGTTCAAACTCATGTCCATTGAGTCAGTGATGCCATCCAACCATCTCATCCTCTGTTCTCCTCCTACTCGCAATCTATCCCAGCATCAGGGTCTTTTTCAGTGAGTTGGCTCTTCGCATCAGGTGTCCAAAGTATTGGAGGTTCAGTATCAGTCTTCCCAATGAATATACAGGGTTGATTTCCTTTAGGATTGACTGGTTTGATCTCCTTGCTGTCCAAGGGACTCTCAAGAGTCTTCTTCAGCACTGCAGTTCAAAAGCTTCAATTCTTTGGCACTCAGCCTTCTTGATGCTCCAACTCTCATATCTGTACATGACTACTGGAAAAGCCATAGCCTTTGTCAGCCAAGTGATATTTCTGCTTTTTAATATACTGTCTAGGTTTTGTCATGGGAGAAGGCAATGGCACCCCGCTCCAGTACTCTTGCCTGGACAATCCCATGGACAGAGGAGCCTGGTAGGCTGCAGTCCATGGGGTTGCTGAGAGTCGGACCTGACTGAGCGACTTCACTTTCACTTCTCACTTTTATGCATTGGAGAAGGAAATGGCAACCCACTCCAGTATTCTTGCCTGGAGAATCCCAGGGATAGGGGAGCCTGGTGGGCTGCTGTCTCTGGGGTCGCACAGAGTTGGATACGACTGAAGCGACTTAGCAGCAGCAGCAGCAGGTTTTGTAATAGCTTTTCTTCCAAGAAGCAAGCGTCTTTTAATATCGTGGCTGCAGTCACCATCCACAGTGATTTTGGAGCCCAAGAAAATAAAATCTATTACTGCTTCCACTTTTTCCCCATCTGTTTCCCTTGAAGTGATAGGACTGGATGACACAATCTTAGTTTTCTGAATGCTGAGTTTTAAGCCAGCTTTTTCACTCTTCTTGTTCACTCTCATCAAGAGGCTCTTTAGTTCCTCTTTGCTTTCTGCTGTTAGAGTGGTATGATCTGCATATCTGAGGTTGTTGATATTTCTCCCAGCAATCTTGATTCCAGCTTGTGATTCATCCAGCCTGGCATTTTGCATTATGTACTCTGCATATAAGTTAAATAAGCATGGTGATAATATATAGCCTTGATGTAATCCTTTCCAAATTTTGAAAAAGTCCATTGTTCTATGTCTGGTTCTAACTCTTGCTTCTTGACTTGCATACAGGTTTATTAGGAGACAGGTAAGGTGGTCTGGTATTCCCATCTCTTTAAGAATTTTCTATAGTTTGTTGTGATCCATGCAGTCAAAGGCTTTAGCATAGTCAATGAAGTAGAAGTAGATGTTTTTTTCTGGAATTTCCTTGGTTTTTCTGTGATCCAACGGATGTTGGCAATTTGCTCGCTGGTTCCTCTGCCTTTTCTAAATCTAGCTTGTACATCTGGATGTTCTTGGCTCACATACTGTTGAAGCCTAGCTTGAAAGATTTTGAGCATTACCTTGCTAGCATGTGAAATGAGTGCAGTTGTGTGGTAGTTTGATTATTCTTTGGTATTGCCGTTCTTTGAGATTGGAATGAAAACACCTTCTCCAGTCCTGTGGCCACTGCTGAGTTTTCCAAATTCGCTGACATGTTGGGTGCAGCACTTTAACAGCATCATCTTTTAGGATTTTAAATAGCTCAGCTGAAATTGTATCACCTCCACTAGTTTTATTCATAGTAATGTTTCCTAAGCATTATTGATATACATATACCTTGTGAATTGAGCTTCATAGTAAGCATTTTTATGCTGGCTTTACTTATAAGTAAATTATAGTTTCATCTAACCCAGCATAAAAATGCTTACCATGTAGCTTACGTCACAAGGTATATGTTATCAAAGAATCAAGTTGCAGACTTAAACACATATAATTTTTGTTAGTTACACCTCAAAGCTAGAAAAGAAAAGGAAAAATGTTTACCATGTAATCAGCTATAAAAAGCAGGTCAAATGTAAACTGTCCAGGTACCAGTGGCCAATGCGAGGGTTCATTCAGTGGTCTGTCATTCAGGACTCTGAAAGAATCACAATTACCTTGATGCATGATTATACACTGCCTCAGTATATAATTGAGGTATTCCCTTTACTAATTCCTCAGATGAGTTAGCATTTAGAAACTCAGAGAGTCACTGAAATAGTATGGGAGGAATAAATAGTTAAGGCTGCAACATCTGTGGCAGCATGACACCATGGGAAGATCGTGAGCCTGGAGGTAAAGCCATTTCAGTTCTTGTCTTGGCTCTGCCACTACCAAGCTGTGTGTGGTACAGGCCAAGAACTTCATCTCTCTGGGCCCTGCTTTCTCCATATGCAAACAGATGTGACTGGAGCATAGAATTTCTCACATTCATAGCTTCTGTTGAAATGTACTCCTGAATGTGAGCTCTCAGATATTATAATGTATCTGTTTTTCTCAGAGCCAAAAATTGGGAAAACATTTTAAAAGACCTTAGTTTGAGTCTTCACTGTTGGCAAATAAAAGGAATGGATGAATGAATGTTGGGTGTCTGCTTGTTTAGTTTAGCCCATAATTGACTTGGAAAAATCCAATTGCTATACGAATAATTTATATCATTTCCAAAGTTTGCTTTGGTTCTCTATTGGTAATCGAGATTGTGGAGGAAAAAGTAGATGTCTAGCTTCAATTGCATTTATGCACGATTCTAGCAAAATATCTTGAACAGAAAAGTAGGTTTATGGTAGAGCATTTCGAGTTCAGAATTTTTTGTTTTCCTACTCTTTTAGTCAGAACTGAAAATCCTAAATGTTAATGTTCCTTTTAGTTAAATGGAGAGATTTTCTGGCTAGGTAGTCTGTATTTCCTAAAGTTCACTATATCAGTTTCTTTTAAAGCATCAGCGCTTCTTGGCACTCAGTTAGGTGCTGTTATAAAAATAATTATTGGCTATACACATTGTAATAGCAAAAGTATATATCCACCAAGATGTACAAAGACCTAGTTCCAGTCTAGGATAGTAGGAATAAAATAAGCGAACAGTGTTCTCCATTTAAGATTGTCACAGACAAAAGGCTTAATGCTTTCACTTGAGAAAAGTCTTTCACTACCAGCGGGTTAGTTTGCCCATTTGAAGTTGAGAAATATTGTACTTATGTAACTTTTCAGTAAAATTAATATACTTGGAAGTATATATGCTTCATTTCTGAGTTGTGGGCTTTTGTGGTTTTCATTACGGATTGTTTTTTATATCTGTGTTCAGTAGTAAACAAAAGCACCCTGTGGCAACTGTACCACATAAAAAATACCAAGAGAAGCATATGGAGTAAAGAAACTCTTCAAGAAACAATCAAACAGATCCAGGGCATTTTATGAGAACTTTGACTCTTTATATTTTCATTTGTTCGTGTCTTGTTTTATAGTCTTTCTAATTCAACTTGCCTTCTGTGCTACCCAATGGCATGAGTACTTATAAAGTTTACCATTAAAGCTGAACATATACTTAATTTTTAAAGACATGTGTCTTCTCAACAAGCCCTTCCAAATTATAGCACACTAGGGCAGTTATATCTGCTCTGTGTTCAATCAAAGAGAAGTGTTTATCTGAGAGATTTCTCAATTTTTACCTGCATTATTCATTTTCACACACCCGAAGGCATTTGGCAACAGAATTGTAATATTCATTCACATTAATCTATTTTGAAAATGTTTAAGGAGATGTGAGCCCCCTAATCTCCATATCAGTGCTACTCACTAATGACGGCTCTCCGGGTTCTTGCTTTAGAAAACATTTGGTTCATTTTGCGAAGGAAACAATCTAAGACTTTGCCTCATCTGCTTGACCTTTTATTCCTTAAACCATGGAAGGATGAATGGTGAGGGTGCTTTGCTAAATGAGAATAGAAAGGTAACTCTGAAAATTATCAGAACACCATGTCTTCATGGAAAAGTGAGACAAAAATTGTGATCAAGAAACTGTAGACTTTAGACTAAGAGTAACATTTTTTATTTCCAAACAAAGTTTAGTACTCTTCTTAAATTAGTAAAATACACAACCCAGGGAATTCTTTCTCATGTGAACCCTTTTGTCTCCCACCAAACATCCACTACTTTTTTTATTCATTCAACTATTTTTTCCAGTTTTATTGGGAAATAATTGACACGAACTACAGTATAACGTTTAAAGTGTATAACATGATTTGATTTACATAGATTGTGAAATGATAACAGTAGATTAAGTTAACAGTCATCGGTTCATAGATATACCAAAGGGGCTTCCCCGGTGGCACTAGTTGGTAAAGAACCCACCTGCCAATGCAGGAGACATAAGAGATGTGGGTTCAGTCCTTCGGTTGGAAAGACCCCCTGGAGGAGGGCATGGCAACCCACTGCAGTTTTCTTGCCTGGAGAATCCCCATGGATAGAGAAGTCTGGTGGGCTATAGTCCATGGTGTCACCCAGAATCAGACATGACAGAAGTGACTGAACATCCCAAAAGAAAAAAATTCATCTTGTAATGAGAACTCTTGGGACCTGCTCTTTTAACAGATTTCTGTATATCATACAGTAGTGTTAACTGTATCATGTAGCTTACATTCCTAGTACTTATTTATAACTGGAAGTTTGTATAGTTTAATCAGTTTCTTCCCAATTACCCCTTCTCCTCACCCCATCACCACCCCCTCTAATAACCAGTCTGATCTCTGATCTTTTTGTATGAGTTTGGTATGTTGGTTGTTTTAGATTCCATAAGTGAGCTCATGTAGTATTTGTCTTGCTGATTTATTTCACTTCCTGGTGGCTCAGATGGTAAAGAATCTGCCTGCAATGCAGGAATCTCTGGTTTGATCCCTAGGGCAGGACAATACCCTGGAGAAGGGAGTGGCTACCCACTCCAGTATTCTTGCCTGGAGAATTCCATGGACAGAGGAGCCTGGCAGGCTACAGTCCATGGGGTCACAAAGAGCAGAACACGACTGAGCAACTAACATACCTTCAAGGTCCATCTGTGTTGTTGCAAATGGTAGAATTTGTTCATTTTTAATGGCTGAATAATAGTCCATTTCTATTTCTATAATACTACATCCTCTTTATCCAAATCCGTTGATGGACATCAGCTTGTTTTCATGTCTTAGCTATTGTAAATAATGTTATGAACCTAGGGGCTACAGATATCTGATTTAATGTTCTCAGTTTCTTTGGATATATTTCCAGAAGTGGAATTGCTGGATCATATAACAGTTCTATTTTTAACTTTTTGAGGAAATTTTGTACTGTTTTCCATAGTGGCTGCTCCAATTTAAAATCCTACCAATATCACTCAGGGTTCCCTTTTCTCCACATCCATACCAATATTTGTTGTTTTTTGTCTTTTGAATAATGACCATTATAAGAAGTGATATCTTTTTTTGTTCTTTTTTTTTTTTTTAAGCGGGGACATTGTCTTTAGTATAGTTGGAATTAAAAAGTCACTTAGTAAAATGTTTACGAGTATTGGTTTTTATTACATCAAAAAAGCTGACATGCAGGTCAAAGTTGCTTCCCCGTAGGAATTGAGAAGCTGTGTGTTAAAGCCCATGGCACTGGCCCTCTCCTGCCAGGTGTCTCTGAAAGGGGTTGCTGCCAAGAACACACTTAAAACAACTCTTGACGTATCAAAGAAAGGTGTCAAAATAATCATGATTATTATCATGGGATGATTTGAGAGAACACTGAAACATGTATATTATCATATGTGAAATGGATTGCTAGTCCAGGTTTGATGCATGAGACAGGGTGCTCAGGGCTGGTGCACTGGAATGACCCAGAGGGATGGGATGGGGAGGGGTGGGAGGGGAGTTCAGGATGGGGAAACACATGTATACCCAAGGCTGATTCATGTCAATGTATGGCACAAACCACTACAATATTGTAAAGTAATTAGCCTCCAATTAAAATAATTTAAGAAAAAGTGATATTGTGATTTTAATTTGCAATTCTCTAGTGACTAGTTATATTGAGTAACTCTTCATGTACCTATGGCCAATTGTATATGTTATTTGAAAAAAAAAACATATTTTGAGTTTTTTTGCCCATTTTAAAATTGGATTACTCAATTTTTTGCTACTAAATTGTATGAATTCTTTTTCTATTTTGTAAATAATGGATACATGGTTTGCAAATATTTTGCTATTCCATAGATTTTCTTTTCATGTTGTTGATAGTTTCTTTTGCTATGCAGAAGCCTTTTAGTTGATGTAGTCCCACATGTTTATTCTTGCTTTTGTTGCTTGTACTTTGGGTATGATTTCAAAAAAACACATTAAGAAGACTCATATCACGAAGTTTTTTTTGCTATGTTTTCTCCTAGAAGTTTCATGGTTTCAGTTCTTACTCAGTTCAGTTCAGTCGCTCAGTCGTGTCCGACTCTTTGCGACCCCATGAATTGCAGCACGCCAGGCCTCCCTGTTCATCACCATCTCTCGGAGATCACTCAGACTCACATCCATCGAGTCAGTGATGCCATCCAGCCATCTCATCCTCGGTCGTCCCCTTCTCCTCCTGCCCCCAATCCCTCCCAGCATCAGAGTCTTTTCCAATGAGTCAACTCTTCGCATGAGGTGGCCAAAGTACTGGAGT
>SJYT01027059.1:1851-33269 GCA_006410635.1 Cephalophus harveyi | reverse complement strand
AGCTGAAAATAAGCCAAATTTATTTTTAAAGACACAATAATCTACACATTCAGGAAACTCAACAAATTCCAACTAAAATAAATGCAAAGAGAGCCACAGTTAGATCCATCACATTAAAAAACTGAAAGCCAAAAGAAAAAAACATACTCTTGAAAAACCACTTGTCACTTGTAATGGAAACTTAATAAGAATAGCAGCTAACTTCTCTTTTTTTAATTTTTTCTTTAATTTTTTAATGTTTAAAATTTTTTTATTTTTAAAAAATGAATTAAGAAAAATGTTTTTTGACTGTGCTGCTTGGCATATGGGAACTTATTTCCACAAGCAGGGGTTGAACCCACACCCCCTGCACTGGAAGTGCAGTCTCAACCACAGGACTGCCCAGGAAGCCCTGATGGTTATCTTCTTATCAGGAACAACTGCAGCTAACTTCTCTTTTTTTAATTTTTTCTTTAATTTTTTAATGTTTAAAATTTTTTTATTTTTAAAAAATGAATTAAGAAAAATGTTTTTTGACTGTGCTGCTTGGCATATGGGAACTTATTTCCACAAGCAGGGGTTGAACCCACACCCCCTGCACTGGAAGTGCAGTCTCAACCACAGGACTGCCCAGGAAGCCCTGATGGTTATCTTCTTATCAGGAACAACGGAGTCTAGAAAACAGTGGGGTATTCAGAGAACTAAAGGAAACAATTGCACTCATCTCACATGATAGCAAAGTAATGCTCAAAATTCTCCAAGCCAGGCTTCAACAGTACGTGAACCATGAACTTCTAGATGTTCAAGCTGGATTCAGAAAAGGCAGAGGAACCAGACATCAAATTGCCAACATCTATTGGATCATTGAAAAAGCAAGAGAGTTCCAGGAAAACATCTACTTTTGCTTTATTGAATACACCAAAGCCTTTGTCTGTGTGGATCACAACAAACTGCTAAAAATTCTTCAAGAGATGTGAATACCAGACCACCTGACCTGCCTCCTGAGAAATCTGTATGCAGGTCAAGAAGCAACAGCTAGAACAAGACATGGAACAACACATTGGTTCCAAATTGGGAAAGGAGTACATCCAGCCTGTATATTGTCACCCTGCTTATTTAACTTATATGCAGATTACATCATGTGAATTGCTGAGATGGATGAAGCACATGCTGGAATCAAGATTGCTGGGAGAAATATTAAGAACCTCAGATACTCAGATGACACCACCCTTATGGTAGAAAGCAAAGACAAACTAAAGAGCCTCTTGAGGAAAGTGAAAGAAAAGAGTGAAAAAGTTGGCTTAAAACTCAACTTTCTGGGAAAAAGACCTAAACAGACATTTCTCCAAAGAAGGCATACAGGTGGATAACAAACCTGAAAAGATGCTCAACACTGCTCATTATTAGAGAAAGGCAAATCAAAACAACAATGAGATATCACCTCACACCAGTCAGAATGACCATCATCAAAAAGTTTACAAACAATAAATGTTGGAGAGGGTGTGGAGAAAAGGGAATGTTCCTGCACTGTTGGTGGGAATGTAAATTGATACAGCCACTATGGAAGACAGTATGGAGAGTCCTTAAAAACTAGGAATAAAACCACCGTATGACCCAGCAATGCCACTCCTAGGCATATACCCTGAGGAAACCAAAATTGAAAAACATACATGTATCCCATTGTTCACTGCAGCACTGTTTACAATAGCTAGAAAATGGAAGCAACCTAGATGTCCATCAACAAATGCATGGATAAAGACCTTGTCATACATATACACAATGGAATATTACTCAGCCATAAGAAGGAATGCATTTGAGTCAGTTCAAATGAGGGGGATGAACCTAGAATCTATTATACAGAGTGAAGTAAGTCAGAAAGAGAAAGATAAATGTCATATTCTAACACATACATATGGAATCTAGAAAAATGGTACTGAAGAACTTATTTACAGGGAAGCAATGGAAAAACAGACATAGAGAATAGACTTATGGACATGGGGAGAGAGGAAGAGAAGGTGAGATGTATGGAAAGAGTAACATGGAAACTTACATTGCCATATGTAAAATAGATAGTCAATGGGAATCTGCTGTATGGCTCAGGAAACTCAAACAGGGGCTCTGTATCAACCTAGAGGGGTGGGATGAGGAGGGAGATGGGAAGGAAGTTCAAAAGGGAGCTGATAGATGTATACCTATGACTGATTCATGTTGAAGTTTTATAGAAAACAATAAAATTCTGTGAAACAATTATCTTTCAATTAAAAAATAAATAAATTTTAAAGAGAAAATAAGAAAGCTAAGATCATGGCATCTGGTCCCATCACTTAATGGCAAAGAGATAGGGGAACAAGGGAAACAGTGAGAAACTTTATTTTGGGGGGCTCCAAAATCACTGCAGATGGTGACTGCAGCCATGAAATTAAAAGACGCTGACTCCGCCTTGGAAGAAAAGTTATGACCAACCTAGATAGCATATTCAAAAGCAGGGACATTACTTTGCTGACAAAGGTCTGTCTAGTCAAAGCTATGATTTTTCCAGTAGTCATGTATGGATGTGAGAGTTGGACTACAAAGAAGGCTGAGTGCTGAAGACTGATGCTTTTGAACTGGGTGTTGGAGAAGACTCTTGAGAGTCCCGTGGATTGCAAGGAGATTCAACCAGCCAATCCTAAAGGAAATCAGTCCTGAATATTCATTGGAAGGACTGATGCTGAAGATGAAACTCCAATACTTTGGCTACCTGATGCGAAGAACTGACTCATTGGAAAAGACCCACCCTATGCTGGGAAAGGTTGAATGCAGGAGAAGGGAATGACAGAGGATGAGAAGGTTGGATGGCATCATTGACTCAATGGACATGAGTTTCAGGAAGCTTCAGGTGTTGGTGATGGACTGGGAAGCCTGGCATGCTGCAGTCCATGGGGTTGCATAGAGTTGGACATGACTGAGCAACTGAACTGACTGGTGGATGTTCAAAACCATCAATTCTTTGGTGCTCAGCCTTCTTTATGGCCAACTCCCATATCCATATGTAACTACTGGAAAAACCATAGCTTTGCCTAAACAGACCTTTGTCAGAAAAGTAATGTCTCTGCTTTTTGGTATGCTATCTATGTTGGTCATAGCTTTTGTTCCAAGGAGCAAGTGTCTTTTAATTTCATGACGGCTGTCACCATCTGCAGTGATTTTGGAGCCCTAGAAAATAAAATTTGTCACTGTTTCCATTGTTTCTCCATCTCTTTGCCATGAAGTAATAATCTTCGTTTGAAGGCATAATCTTTGTTTTTTGAATGTTGAGTTTTAAGCCATCTTTTTCACTCTTTTCTTTCACTTTCTTCAAGAGGCTCTTTAGTTTGTCTTTGCTTTCTGCCATAAGGGTGGTGTCATCTGCGTATCTGAGGTTATTGATATTTTCCCCAGCAATCTTGACTCCAGTTTGTGCTTCAGCCAGCCCAGCATTTCGCATGATATACTCTGGGCATTTAAGTTAAATAAACAAGGTGACAATATACAGCCTTGGTGTACTTCTTTCCCAATTTGGAACCAGTCTGTTGTTCCATGTCTTGTTCTAACTGTTGCTTCTTGACCTGCATGCATGTTTCTCAGGAGGCAGGTTAGATGGTCTGGCATTCCCATCTCTATAAGAATTTTCCACAATTTGTTGTGATCCACGCAGTCAAAGGCTTTAGTGTAGTCAATGAAGCAGAAGTTTTTCTGGATTATCTTGCTTTTTCTATCATCCAATGGCTGTTGACAATCTGATCTCTAGTTCCTCTACCACTCTACTATTTGTATTTATCATTTCTATGTCTATATTCTCATGTATCTTTGTTTCATGTATCATTTTGTTAATATTCTTTTTATTTTGGCCATGTCAAATGGCATGTGGAATCCCAGTTCCCCAACCAGGTTCAAACTCAAGTCCCACGCATTGGAAGTACAGGATCTTAACCACTGGACTTCCAGGGAGCCCTCATTTCCCTAATATTCATTACTTGTCTATCTGGGCTCTCTTTTACCTCACTGAGCATCTTTAAGAAGGTCATTTTGAATTACTGTTCATATAATTCACAAATCTTTCTTTCTTAGGGCTGGTTAATGGAGATTTAGTTTATTCCTTTGACTGTGCCATGTTTCCCGGTTCCTTTCTAGACTGTGACTTTTGTCAGATTGGTTAAATGAAAAAACAATCCCCTCCTCAGTCTTTATGGGCTGAGAGCATGTCTTCTAGTCTTTTGGGGACTGGACAGGGGAACATTGTTATCAGTCAGCTGGGCCAGATATTCTGAGGGTGCCTCAGATCTTTTTTAGGGACTCTTCTCTGAACTAGCGTGTATAATTTCCAAATTAAAGGAGCTTGCTGCTTCTTCTCTGGAGACTTTAATGTCTTGTTTCACCTGGTGTCTGTCTGTGGTACTTTTTTTTTCCCCTTCAGTTCAGTTCAGTTCAGTTGCTCAGTGTTCCCCTTGGTTTTCAGGAATACCAACTTGGTGTCCAAACTGCCATTCCAATCAATGCTTTGAGCCAAGTGAGGCAGAAATCAGTCCCCTAGGCAAGACCCTGAAAAGTCAGACCACTGGATGTATGGTTTGTTTTTCTCTTTTTCACTCCTGGGGGAGAAGCTAAGAGTTGGGAATTTTTCTCCTGAATGTGATTAGCTGTGCCTGGGGCAAAGGACATGTATTTCTTACGGCTTTGTACTCACCTGGAGTGCTGCAACCTCTTAAATGCATTCTGCAGTTCTCAGAAAAGCAATTTAAACTATATCTTATTTAGTCAAAGTCTTTGTAAGAGAATGAAGGCCTGGAGCTTCCTAGTTCATCATCTTACTGATGTGATTACCCTGGGTTCACAGATATTTTATTTCAGTCTTTGTACCTGTGTGGTTTCTGATGAAATATCTGCTTTCATTTGTTTGATTTTTTCCCCTTTATAAGGGGTCATTCTTCTCTATAACCTCTTTTAAAATTTTCCCTTTCACTTCAGTTTCCAGAAGTTTAACTGTGAAGTATTGTGGTATGGATTTTTTTGGTTTCATGCTTTCAGGGGTTTATTCACCTTCCTGAGTTTGAAAGTTTACATCTCTTGCTAAACTTGGGAATTTTCAGCTATTACTGCTTCAGACTTTGCCGGCCTGTATTCTTTATTTTCCCACTTTTAAACTGTGATAATATGAATGCTAGATCTTTTGCTACAGGTACAGGTAGGTACCTGAGTATCTCTGTGCTTTCTTTTGGTCTTTTTTCTCTCTGCTATTAAGTTCTGCTATTCTGTCTTCAAGTTTATAGATATTCTGTCCACTCTGTTCTGCTCTTGAGCACATGAAGTGTATTTTTAAAATTTAGGTTACTGCATGTTTTCAGTTCTAAAATTTCCATTTGTTTCTTATCTTTGCTGAGACTTAAATTTCCTCACTAAGACTCTATTTTCTGTTTCAAACATTTTAAAAATTGCTTATTGAAGAATTTTTAGGATGGCCGTTATAAAAAATATTTGTTAAATTATTTTAACATCCTTGTCATCTAAGTGCTGCCTTTTTCATTTAAGTCATCTTCCTGGTTCTTGGTATGATGAAAGTTTCTTTTGTTGAATCCTTAAAATTTTGGGTATTATGTTACAAAACTCTTGGCCTTATTTTAGTCTTTAGCTTCAGCTGACTTGCTTTGATACCGCCATGGCAAGGGTAGAGGAAGTGCCACCTCAAAATGGCCATGTGACACAGATCAGCTTTCCCATTTGACCTCCCTAGAAACCTAAGGAGTTAAGGGTCTCCTTTTCATTGCTGGCAGGGGTGGGATTTCTGGTTCCTCACTAAGCCTTCACTGGGATCACCTTGGCCGAGACAGATGAGTGCCTGGTTTGCTCCCTATTTGTCCTCCAGTGGCACTATGGCATGGGACTGTGGCCTTATCACTGTTGGGCGGTGGTAAAAGTTCTAACCCAGCACTGGTGTGTGTGTGGGGGGTGTCCCAGTTCCCCATATAGTGTCCAATAACAGATTGCTGTGAAGATGGGTCATTTATTACCACCCAGCATGGATGCATGTCTTAGCTCCTGGCCTTCTGTGACACCATCAGCAGTTTTACGGCCCCTCTTTACAGTCTTGTAAGGGTAGAAGTCTAGACTCTTCACTCAGCCATTGCTGGTGTGCGTAGTGATGCCTTTTTTTTTTTTGGTGCTTTTTGGCTGGAGTAGAATGGTTATTATCTAAGAGTCATCTGTCTTGCTAGGGTACCCCTTTCCTGGTCCTTCGGCTAGTGAAACTGAATACTTTGTTGGGGGTTTGTAAACTTTTTTTGTGTGTCTGTGTCTCTTGCTGTATCTGGGTTCCTGATTCTTCAGCTGTACATTTGGGAAATAAGAGGCAAAACAATTGACATATCATTCTTCTGGTCCTCCTTCCTAGCAGGCCTATCCTCTTTTCTCCATTTTAAAGAATCTTCATATATATATATATATATATAATGTACAGGGGGGTTAGATGTACTTAGTGGGAAAANGGATGGCATCACTGACTCAATGGATGTGAGTCTGAGTGAACTCCAAGAGATGGTGATGAACAGGGAGGCCTGGCGTGCTGCGATTCATGGGGTCACAAAGAGTCAGACACGACTGAGCGACTGAACTGAACTGAACTTGTACCTGTGTGGTTTCTGATGAAATATCTGCTTTCATTTGTTTGATTTTTTCCCCTTTATAAGGGGTCATTCTTCTCTATAACCTCTTTTAAAATTTTCCCTTTCACTTCAGTTTCCAGAAGTTTAACTGTGAAGTATTGTGGTATGGATTTTTTTGGTTTCATGCTTTCAGGGGTTTATTCACCTTCCTGAGTTTGAAAGTTTACATCTCTTGCTAAACTTGGGAGTTTTCAGCTATTACTGCTTCAGACTTTGCCAGCCTGTATTCTTTATTTTCCCACTTTTAAACTGTGATAATATGAATGCTAGATCTTTTGCTACAGGTACAGGTACCTGAGTAGCTCTGTTCTTTCTTTTGGTCTTTTTTCTCTCTGCTATTAAGTTCTGCTGTTCTGTCTTCAAGTTTATAGATATTCTGTCCACTCTGTTCTGCTCTTGAGCACATGCAGTCTATTTTTAAAATTTAGGTTACTGCATGTTTTCAGTTCTAAAATTTCCATTTGTTTCTTATCTTTGCTGAGATTTAAATTTCTTCACTAAGACTCTATTTTTTGTTTCAAACATTAAAAAAATTGCTTATTGAAGAATTTTTAGGATGGCTGTTATAAAAATATTTGTTAAATTATTTTAACATCCTTGTCATCTAAGTGCTGCCTTTTTCATTTAAGTGATCTTCCTGGTTCTTGGTATGATGAAAGTTTCTTTTGTTGAATCCTTGTGTTCTGCTCTTGAGCACATGCAGTCTATTTTTAAAATTTAGGTTACTGCATGTTTTCAGTTCTAAAATTTCCATTTGTTTCTTATCTTTGCTGAGATTTAAATTTCTTCACTAAGACTCTATTTTTTGTTTCAAA
Source organism: Cephalophus harveyi (assembly GCA_006410635.1). Classification (NCBI taxonomy): domain Eukaryota; kingdom Metazoa; phylum Chordata; class Mammalia; order Artiodactyla; family Bovidae; genus Cephalophus; species Cephalophus harveyi. The sequence goes on along the minus strand of SJYT01027059.1, from coordinate 25,798 downwards.
CATTAAAAAAATTGCTTATTGAAGAATTTTTAGGATGGCTGTTATAAAAATATTTGTTAAATTATTTTAACATCCTTGTCATCTAAGTGCTGCCTTTTTCATTTAAGTGATCTTCCTGGTTCTTGGTATGATGAAAGTTTCTTTTGTTGAATCCTTGAAATTTTGGGTATTATGTTACAAAACTCTTGGCCTTATTTTAGTCTTTAGCTTCAGCTGACTTGCTTTGATACCGCCATGGCAAGGGTAGAGGAAGTGCCACCTCAAAATAGCCATGTGACACAGATCAGCTTTCCCATTTGACCTCCCTAGAAACCTAAGGAGTTAAGGGTCTCCTTTTCATTGCTTGGCAGGGGTGGGATTTCTGGTTCCTCACTAAGCCTTCACTGGGATCACCTTGGCTGAGACAGATGAGTGCCTGGTTTGCTCCCTATTTGTCCTCCAATGGCACTATGGCATGGCACTGTGGCCTCATCACTGTTGGGCGGTGGTAAAAATTCAAACCCAGCACTGGTGTGTGTGTGGGGGGTGTCCCAGTTCCCCATATAGTGTCCAATAACAGATTGCTGTGAAGATGGGTTTTCTTTTTCTTTGGGATGGTTTTGGTCACCACCTCCTATACAATGTTATGAATCTCCATCCATAGATCTTTAAGTGCTCTGTCTACCAGATCGAATCCCTTGAATCTATTCTTCGGTTCCACAGTACAATTGTAAGGGATTTTATTTGGGTCATACCTGAATGGCCTAGTGTTTTCCTCTACTTTCTTCAATTTAAGCCTGAATTTTGCCATAGGGAGTTCATGACTTGAGACACAGCCCACTCCAGGTCTTGTTTTTGCCGATTGTATAGAGCTTCTCCACCTTCAGGTGCAAAGAATACAATCAATTCAATTTCAGTATTGACCATCTAGTTATGTCCACGTGTAGGGTTGTCTCTTGTGGTGTTGGAAGAGGGTATTTGCTATGATCAGTATGCTCTCTTGTCAATACTCTGTTAGCCTTTCCCTGCTTCATTTTGTACTCCAAGGCCAAACTTGCCTGTTAATCCATGTATCTCTTAACTTCTTATGTTTGCATTCCAATCTCCTATGATGAAAAGGATATCTAGTTTGGTGTTAGTTCTAGAAGGTCTTGTAAGTCTTCACAGAACCACTCAACTTCATCTTCCCCAGCATTAGTCATTGGAGTCTCTACTTTCTTCAATTTAAGCCTGAATTTTGCCATAGGGAGTTCATGACTTGAGACACAGTCCACCCCAGGTCTTGTTTTTGCCGATTGTATAGAGCTTCTCCATCTTCAGTTGCAAAGAATACAATCAATTCAATTTCAGTATTGACCATCTAGTTATGTTCACGTGTAGGGTTGTCTCTTGTGGTGTTGGAAGAGGGTATTTGCTATGATCAGTATGCTCTCTTGGCAATACTCTGTTAGCCTTTTCCCTGCTTCATTTTGTACTCCAAGGCCAAACTTGCCTGTTAATCCATGCATCTCTTAACTTCCTATGTTTGCATTCCAATCTCCTATGATGAAAAGGATATGTATTTTGGTGTTAGTTCTAGAAGGTCTTGTAAGTCTTCACAGAACCACTCAACTTCATCTTCCCCAGCATTAGTCATTGGAGCATAGACTTGGATTACTGTGATGTCAAATAGTTTGCCTTAGAAACAAACTGAGATCATTCTGTCATTGTTGAGTCTGCATCCAAATACTGCATTTTGGGCTCTTTTACTGACTATGAGGGCTCCTCCATTTCTTCTAAGGGATTCTTGCCTACAGTAGTAGATATAATGGTCATCTGAATTAAATCTGCCCATTCCCATCCATTTTAGTTCACTGATTTCTAAAATTTTAATGTTCACTATTGCTGTCTCCTGCTTGACCATGTTCAGTTTACCTTGATTCATGGGCCTAACATTCCAGGTGTCTATGCAATATTGTTCCTTATAGCATCGGACTTTACTTTCACCACCAGACTCATCCAGAACTGGGTGTGGTTTCTGCTTCAATCCAACCTCTCCGTTCCTTCTGGAGCTATTTCTCCATTCTTCCCTAGTAGCATATTGAACACCTATCAACCTGAGGGGCTCATCTTCTGGTGTTATATCTTTTTGCCTTTTCACACTTAATCTACACCATTAGGAACTATAAAGCAGTATATGAAAAAGGTAGCATTTCCAGGGTTTAAAAAGCCAGAGACTGTGTAACTTGAACCAGAATAGGGGTAGGAAAACATATATAGGTCTCTTCACTCTTTGTTCAATGCTCTCATGGTATGGTATCTCTCTCAAAAATAAAATATAATAAAATCTTACAAGCAGCTGTTGGAAGCTGTTTTTATAATTGGAAGCGTACTGACCTACAATACAGAAATTATATGTTATTTTGAAAGCATAGTGAAAATTGCTCAGCCGTGTCCGACTCTTTGCGCTTCCATGGACTATTCAGTCCATGGAATTCTCCAGGCCAGAATACCAGAGTGGGTAGCCTTTCCCTTCTCTAGGGGATGTTCCCAACCCAAGGATTGAACCCAAGTCTTCCACATTGCAGGTGGATTCTTTACCAGCTGAGCCACAAGGGAAGTCTAACTGCACCTTAATTTTAAAAAGTAAATTAAGTAAATTGTCAGTTTTAACAATTTTATCATCTGTGGTATTTAGCAAAATACCAGGACAATTGTCAGGCACCAAGAGTAGAGCTAGCCTCTGTTCTTTTTTCTTTTTTTAACGTCTCATTAAACATTTTTTACAGACTCTCCTAAACTCATATTTCCAAAAGTTCATCTTTCAGCCAGTTTCTCAAGTCAGAAACTATCAAGTCATCTTTGAACCTTGTGCCACATCAGACATTCTCCCTAAAACAGGTTTCAAACTGGCCATTTACTACATAGAAATATACACTGATTTAATATCCAAACTCTTATACTCTCAGGTAGTATTTAACTTTTCTGATAACCTAACTCTAGCTTTCATTTCCAATACTACTTTTTCTTTTATTTTATCAGAAATCCTCTACATCAGCAAAGCTTGTTTCTCTACTGGTCTCATCAGATGCTGCATTCACTCTCCTTCTCAGACTCTTGCTCTTATGGACTCTTGTCCATGCCATCCCCTTCTTCTTTCTTGATGTTATAATTTCATCTATGCCTCAGATCTGGATGATAAAAAAAATTCTGCTCTGAGTTCTTAGAACACAATCTTGGCTTCTACTTCATTTGGCTTCTACTTACTAAAGAAGAAACCTGATCTTATAAACACATACATGTAAATAATGATATGCCATGACCAAGTAGAATTTATTTTAGTAAAGCCAGCATTCAAGGGATTAGATCTAGTAAACAGTGTGCCTGAAGAACTATGGGTGGAGGTCCATAATAATGTACAGGAGGCAGTGAACAAAACCATTCCAAAGAAAAGAAAAGCAAGAAGGTAACATGGTTATCTCAGGAGGCTTTACAAATAGCTGAAGAAAGAAAAGCAGCAAAAAGCAAGGGAGAAAGGGAAAGATACATCCAACTAAATGCAGAGTTGCAAAGAATAGCAAGGAGAGACAAGAAGCCCTTCTTCAATGAACAGTGCATAAAAATAGAGGAAAACAACAGAAGGGAAAAGACTAGAGATCTCTTCAAGAAAACTGGAGATATCAAGGGAACATTTCACCCAAAGATGGGCACAATGAAGGACAGAAATGGTAGAGATCTAATAGACACTGAAGAGATCTAATAGAACTTCTTGATCTAATAGATTGAGATGAAAAGAATACATGGAAGAACTGAAAAAAAACATCTTAATGAACTGGATAACTATGAGAGCCAGAGCCAGTATGTCACCCAGAGCCAGACATTCTGGGGTGTGAGGTCAGGAATGCCTTAGGAACTGGTGCTGGAGAAGATTCCTGAGACCCCCTTGACCAGCAAGGAAACCAAACCAGTCAACCTTAAGGGAAATCAACCCTGAATACTCATTTGAAAAACTGATGCTGAAGTTTCAGTATTTTGGTCACCTGATGTGAACAGTCAACTCATTGGAAAAATCCCTGATGCTGGGAAAGATTGAGGGCAGAAGAAAAGGTCATCAGAGGATGAGATGACTGGATGGCATCACTGATTAACAGACAAGAACTTGGGAAAGTTGCAGGAAATGCTGAGGAACAGGGAGGCCTGGTGTGCTGCAGTCCATGGGGTCACAGAGTCAGACACAACTGGGCAACTAAATAACAGTAACAGTGAAACACTGGTCAGCATAAAAATTCAATCAATATAATTACCTATTAAAAGTGTGAAGAGAAAAAAATATTATCTCACCAAGTACAGAAAATAAAAATGAAAAAATACTACTCCTATTTATGATTAAAAGAAACAGCACACTGGGAATACAGGGGTATGTTTCTATTCTGATAACAAATATATACACAAAATTAAGGGTAACATCATTAAATGGGCGTTCTTGGTGGCTCAAACGGTAAAGAGTCCACCATCAAGAGTAATGCAGGAGACTCAGGTTCAATCCCTGGGGTGGGAAGACTCCCAAGGTTGGGGAGATTCCCTGGAGAACAGAATGGCTACTCACTCCAGTATTTTTGTCTGGCGGATTCCAAGGTTAGAGGAGCCTGGCAGGCTAAAGTCCATAGGGTTGCAAAGAGTTGGACACGACTGAGTGACTAACACTTTCACTACTTTTTAGCATTGTACTGGTCTGTGCTATACAGTTGGAGAAGGCAATGACACCCCACTCCAGTACTCTTGCCTGGAAAATCTCATGGGCGAAGGAGCCCGATGGGCTGCAGTCCATGGGGTCGCTAAGAGGCGGACATGACTGAGCGATGTCACTTTCATGCATCGGAGAAGGAAATGGCAACCCACTCCAGTGTTCTTGTCTGGAGAATCCCAGGGACGGGGGGGGGAGTCGGACACGACTGAAGCGACTTAGCAGCAGTAGCAGTGTATACAGTACTACCATGTAAGAAGAAATTTTGATATAAAATTAAATGTACTACAACTCAAGGAGAAAAATAAAATGGTCATTATTTACAAAAATTCAGACATAAATTGAAGAAAGTAGGGAAATCCACCAGACATTCAGGTATGACCTAAACCAAATCCCTTATGATTATACAGTGGAAGTGGCAAATAGATTTAAGTGATCCGATCTGATAGAGTGACTGAAGAATTAGGGACAGAGGTTCATAACATTATACAGGAGACAGTGATGAAAACCATCCCAAAGAAAAAGAAATTCAAAAGGCAAAATAGTCATCCAAGAAGGCCTTACAAATAGCCGAGAAAAGAAGAGAAGTGAAAGGCAAGGGAGAAAAGAAAAGATATACCCATCTGAATACCAAGTTTCAAACAACAGAAAGGAAAGATATGAAAGATTCTTAAGTGAACAATGCAAAGAAATAGAGGAAAACAATAGAATGGAAAAAACTAGAGATCTTATCAAGAAAATTAGTTACCAAGGGAACGTTTCAAGCAAAGATGGGTACAACAAAGGACAGAAATGGTATGGACCTAACAGAAGCAGAAGAGATTAAGAAGAGGTGGCAAGAATACACAGAAGAACTATACAAAAAGAGTCTTAATGACCCAGAAAACCACGATGGTGTGATTACTAACCTAGAGCCAGACATCCTCGAGTGTGAAGTCAAGTGAACTTTAGGAAGCATCACTACAAACAAAGCTAATGGAGGTGATGGAATTCCAGCTGAGCTATTTCACATCCTGAAAGATGATGCTGTGAAAAGTGGTGCACTCAGTAGGTCATAAATTGAAAAACTCAGCAGTGGCCACAGGACTGGAAAAGGTCGGTTTGTATTCCAATTGCAAAGAAGGGCAATGACAAAGAATGTTCAAACTACACAATTGTGCACCACATTCAAAGCAAAATTGCACTCATTTCACATGCTAGCAAGGTAATTCTCAAAATCTGTCAAGTTAGGCTTCAAGAACTTTCAGATGTACAAGCTGGATTTAGAAAAGGCAGAGGAACCAGAGATCAAATTGCCAACATCTGTTGGATCATAGAGAAAGCAAGGGAATCCCCAAAAGTCTACTTCTGCTTCATTGATGAGACTAAAGCCTTTGACTGTGTGGATCACAAGAAACTATGGAAAATTCTTAAAGAGAAAATGGAATACCAGATCACCTTACCTGTCTCCTGAGAAACCTGTATACAGGTCAAAAGCAGACATGCTTCCGGACATGATACAATGAACTGGTTCAAAATTGGGAAAGGAGTATGCCAAGGCTGTATATTGTCACCTTGCTTATTCAATCTACATGCAGAGTACATCATACTATATGCTGAGCTGGATGAAGCACAAGCTGGAATCAAGATTGCCAGAAGAAATATAAATAATCTCAGATATGCAGGTGACAGCACCATAATGGCAGAAAGTGAAGAGAAACTAAGGAGCTTCCTGACGAAGGTGAAAGAGGAGAGTGAAAAAACTGGCTTAAAACTCAACATTCAGAAAATGAAGATCCTGGTATCTGGTACCATCACGTCATGGCAAATAGATGGGGAAAAAATGGAAACAGTGACAGATTTTATCTTCTTAGGCTCCAAAATCACTACAGATGGTGAGTGCAGCTACAAAATTAAAAGATGCTTGCTTCTTAGATGAAAAGCAGTGACTAACCTGGATAGCATATTAAAAAGCAGAGACATCCCTTTGCTGACAAAGGTCCATCTAGTCAAAGCTATGGTTTTTCCAGTAGTCATGTACAGATGTGAGTGTTGAACCATAATTAAGGCTGAGCGCTGAAGAATAGGTGCTTTTGAACTGTGGTGTTGGAGAAGACTCTTGAGAGTCCCTTGGACATCAAGGATATCAAACCAGTCAATCCTAAAGGAAATCAACATTGAATATTCATTGGAAAGACTGATGGTGAAGCTGCAGCTCCAATCCTTTGCAACCTGATGCGAAGAGCTGACTCACTGCAAAAGACTTTGATGCTATGAAAGATTGAGGACAGCAGGAAAAGGGGGTGACAGAAGATGAGATGGTTGGATAGAATCATCAACTCAATGGATATGAGTTTAAGCAAACTCCAGGCGATAGTGAAGGACAGGGAAGCCTGGCGTGCTGCAGTCCACGTGGTCATAAAGACTCAGATACGACTGAGTGACTAAACAATTATGTTTGCAGAAAATTCCAAAGAACCTATAAACAAGCTACTAGAGAAAGTCAGTTGAGCAAGATCACTGGATATAAGGTCAATATATAAAAATCAATTGCATATTCATGTTCTAGTAATAAATAATTGGGAAATGAAGGTTAAAAATACTACTTACAATAGTACAGTGAAGACATCATGTCTCCTATGTTCTGTGCCATTACATGAACTTTTCCTCTGTGTTAATGTCATTCCGTCTATTTCCACACACGTGTTGAACTCCTACAATTCTTTCCAGTCTCTGTTCAGGGTTAATCAGTCTTTTAAAGCAATTTTTCTTACCCTTTTAAGTACTTTTTCAACTTTACAAGCAAATTCTCTTCTAAAAAAAAAAAAAATTAACACAGATATCAAACATATAGAACAAATAAAAGTGGAGCTTTCTTACTGAAATTAGTACAGAGTAAACTCAGAATGATAACTTCCTAAAAAAGTTCCTAAGCACAGACTGAAACTCAAGATTTTTAAGTACCCAAAGATCCGAAAATTGCTACTATAGCCAACATCTTAAAAAGTGGAATCTTTCTCCGGCTTTATAGAAAATAAGATCAGCATATACAAATTCTTTCACTTCCAAGTCAAACAGAAACTTATTTGCATTCCTTTCTGTAGGCTTTTCTCTCCAGCCTAAGTTGAATTCTTCTACCTATGCTCTCATTCTCTCATCTCAGAAAATCTGTTCCAGTAACCTCTTTAATGCACTCTCAACATGTGCATACATTGTTGCCTCAATTATTAACGCAGAAATACTGTAATTTTCTTCCATTGAAATACAAACTTCTTTTTTTCCCTTTTTAAAAACTTCCTGAAGTTCACATTTTCCATCTAACCTAGAATAATGTGGCTTCTGTTCACCCTGATTAACAGAAATTGTTCTTGCCAAGGTCTTCAACATGCTAGCTACTAATTCAAATTTACTCTCTTTTATGTGATTTGCGGCACCCAACACTACTGAGATCCAGTTCTCCTTTAGGTTCACTGACTTCACTCCTCCAGCTTTTCTACCCCTGGGGCTATTCCTTTTCATGTTAACTTACTTTTCTTCCACCAGCTCCTTATTTATTGATATTTTTGTGGGTTTTATCTATGACCTCTGCTCCCCATTCTAATCTATACACTATGCTGGACAAGTTCACACACAATGGTTTTGACTACCAATTCTGTATTTTACTCTGAATTCTAGTCTTCTGGGTCTAGACTTCTAGGCTTGTCTGTTCAGCTGTCTTCAACCTTTTAAACTCAGTCTCTACACCTTATTGCTAGACCCACTTCCCTTATATAAAATCTTTCATTGGTATAAATTTCCAAATCAATTTCAAATGCTTTAGGATGGCAAGTAAGACTTTTGGTTCTGCCATCTTCTCAGCTTCAACCTGTCATTCTCATCACTTAACAGGTGTTCTACAAATGTGTGATGCTCTCACCCACCTTTGTGTTTGCTATGTGGCTCCCTCTCCTTGAAGTACTCATTTCACTCTCTGGAGAATTCTTATTATTCTTCCAAAACTAGGCTCAGACCTCACTGTCCTAGTCTTTTCAGACTCCCTTGGTTAGGTCCATTCCTTCTTTATGCATCCAGCACAAAAACACAGTATTTGTGTTCTATAACATAGGATCATTGTAACTTCTATTTCTCTGTGCAAACTACTGTAACACACTGTAATTGGCTTACTCATTTGTTATTCTCTTCAACTCCATCTTTTTGGCTGTCAAATCACGACTTCCTGAAGGCCTCTTTTTCTTTTGTATGATTTCCAGTGCCTAGAATAATAGCTGGCTCACATTAGAGTTAAGCATTTACTGAGTAAACTTTTTTTTAAAGGTTTAGGAATTTCCCCCATTTTTTATTTTCCTTTGGAGTCTGAGATTTTTAAAAACTAGAAAATCTTAAGTGGGGAAAACATGCTTTTATTTAATTAAACTGATTCATTTTTAAGACTGCCACAAGTTCTTAGGACTTCTGCAGTGAACTAAAAAAAAATTAATAGCTTTAAAGTGATTAATCAAACTATATTTTTATCCTACTTAAATTAGCATGCTGTACAGAACAGAGCAAATACAGTTATATGATAAATATGACTTCAATGCAACAAAGAAAAATAATGCTGAAACAAAATTATAAATTGTGTAAAAATTTTGGGACACTCTTAGGTGTAGTTTGGAATAAGAGAAATAAAGGAGGAAGAAAAAGTTATGACTAACCTAGACAGCATATTGAAAAGCAGAGACATTACTTTGTCAACAAAGGTCCATCTAGTCAAGGCTATGGTTTTTCCAGTAGTCATGTATTGATGTGAGAGTTGGACTACAAAGAAAGCTGAGTGCCATCCAAAATCACTGCAGATGGTGACTGCAGCCATGAAATTAAAAGACGCTTACTCCTTGGAAGGAAAGCTATGACCAACCGAGACAGCATATTAAAAAGCAGACACATTACTTTGCCAACAAATGGCCATCTAGTCAAAGCTGTGGTTTTTCCAGTAGTCATGTATGCATGTGAGAGTTGGACTACAAAGAAAGCTGAGTGCCAAAGAATTGATGCTTTTGAACTGTGGTGTTGGAGAAGACTCTTGAGAGTCCCTTGGACTGCAAGGAGATCCAACCAGTCCATTCTAAAGGAGATCAGTCTTGAATATTCATTGCAAGGACTGATGCTGAAGCTAAAACTCCAATACTTTGGCTACCTGATGTGAAGAGCTGACTCATTTGAAAAGACACTGATGCTGGGAAAGATTGAGGGCAGGAGAAGAAGGGGACGACAGAGGATGAGATGGTTGGATGGCATCACTGACTCAATGGACATGGGTTTGAGGTGGACTCTGGGAGTTGGTGATGGACAGGGAGGCCTGGCGTGCCTCCCTGTTCATGTGGTCGCAAGGAGTCGGACACGACTGAGCGACTGAACTGAACTGAACAGAGGGTGGGTTTTTTGGTCTCTTTTTTGATGAAAACCAGGCACCAAGTTTGACAGCAATTTAGGAAAAGTAAGTTGCAGAGGCTGAGGTAGGTTGCGGTTTACTTTTATCTATTATTTGGTCCTTTGCTCTAATAATGCATATATTTTAAGATTTTGTTTACTATTAAAATGTTAGTTGTAAGAGAAATGGTATTAAGCTTATGCAATTGGTGTCTTTCTAATGAGAAATTCAGCACCTTAACACCCAGATTTTTTCTGTTTACATGTTGCTTATAGTGTATTACACTGTATAAAGAGACAGAAAAACCTCACATTTTTCTTACAAATGGCCAAAATCAGTATTTTCAATTGTGATTTATTTGCCTCAGGATATTAAAAAAAGCGACTAACAGGTATTAAAGTATTCCACATATTTAATACACAGTCAAAGCTTTTCCTTAAAATTAAATAACTGATAAGGACTAAATTAAAATTGAAGTTTTATCATATTCATTACATTTACTAAGTCATTCTCAAGTGTGTATACAGTTGTCCCACAGTATCTGTAGTGGACTGATTTCAGATACCAAAATCTGAGGATGATCAAGTCCCTTATGTAAAATGGCATAGAATTTGCATGTAACCTATGCACAACCTCTCATCTCGAAATTACTTGAAATACTTAATACAGTACAAATGCTTATGAAAATAGTTGCCAGTGTGTGGCAAATTCAAATTTTGTTTTTTGGATATTTCTGAAATTTTTTTTTTACTATTTTAAATTTGCAGTTATTTGAACCAGTGGATGTGGAACCCACAAATACGTGGGACGAATTTTATTCTAATGACCTTTGGTTTAAGGGTTTCACACATGCAAATCTACTTTGAAGGGGTCCTCTTCAATGTGAATTTTATAATGGTTCGTAAGGGACGACCTCTGGCTGAAGACTTTCCCACATGCATTACATTCATAGGGTTTCTCTCCAGTATGAATTCTTTGATGTGCAATAAGTGATGAGCTCTGCCTGAAAGTTTTCCCACATGTAATACACACAAAGGGTTTTTCTCCTGTATGAATCCTTTGATGTTGAAGAAGAGCTGCACTTTGCCCAAAAGATATCCCACATTCCAGACATCGATATGGTTTCTCTCCTGTGTGAATTCTGTGATGATTACTAAGGGATGAGTTACACCTGAATGTTTTCCCACACTCATTACATTTATAGGGTCTTTCTCCAGTGTGCATTCTCTGATGTTGAATGAGAGCAGAACTTTGTCTGAAGGCTTTCCCACACACTTTACATTTACATGGTTTCTCTCCAGTATGGATTCGCTGATGAATAATGAGTGTCGAGTGGGAACTTAAGGCTTTACCACACTCATTACAATTATACAATTTCTCTCCAGTATGAATTATTCGATGTCTATTAAGTCGTGAAATAGAAGTGAAACCTTTTTCACATTCATTACATCTGTAAGGCTTTTCTCCAGTGTGAATTCTTTCATGTTGAATAAGAGATGCACTCTGACTGAAGGCTCTCCCACATTCACCACATTTAAAAGGTTTCTCTCCTGTGTGAATTCTCTGGTGGTAACGAAGGGATGAACTAGACTTAAAGGTGTTGCCACATTCGTTACATAAATAGGACTTCTTTCTTGGATGAATTCTCTGACATCCAGGTAGGTTGCAAGTGGATGCCTTCCTTCCTGGGTTATATTTGTGGGGATTGTCTTGAGCATGAATTTTTTGATGTATAAAAAGGGCAGACCTTCTGCCAAAGGATTTACCACATTCTTTACATTTGTAGGATTTTTCCACAGTATGTATTTTTACATGTTTATAAAGGGATGCACTATGGCTGAAAGCTTTCCCACACTCTTTACATATATATGGTTTCTCTCCAGTATGAGTTCTTTGATGTTGAATAAGAGCTGAACTTTGGTTGAAGGCTTTCAAACATTCATCACATTGAAATAATCTCTCTCCAGTATGGTTTTTCTGATGTTTACGAAGGGATGACTTGTGAATGAAGGCTTTTTCACATATGTTACATTTATGGCGTTTTTCTGCTGTCTTTATTTTCGATTGGTTAAGTACATTTGAATCCTGTCTGAAGTTATTTCTTTGTATTTCATATTTTGAGGGTGTTTTTTCTCTAGCAACCCTCTGTTGCTTAACAAACACTGATTTCAGGCTGAAATTTTGGCCAAAGTCATTATTTTTATGGCTTCTTTCTACAGTGAGAATTTTTGTATGAGTGACTGAAATTATCTGTAAACTTTCACTTTTGTCCTTCTGTTTCTTTATTCTGTCTTCATATATGCAGGAGTTTTCTGATATGAAATTCCATGGTTCATCCTTTTTGAGTGTTTTCCTTATTAGCCCCGAAAATGATGAGTCTTGAGTTTGAGTTGCCTTTGTGGTTTTAGGACTGCTCTTACATTCTGAAAAAAAATAAAAAAAAGGAAGTGCCAATGATTCACATGATTAGCTGAGACTAAATGTATAGAAGGAATAAATATTAATGATATCTAAATAAGGTCTCATTTCTGGATTAAAGTACTAGGAAGGGGAAAAAATAGGAAGGAACACTGTGTATATAAAACAATAATGAATGAAAGATGGTGTACTAGGGTGAATAAAATAAGGGATCCTCATTTAAAGAAGGTGTGCATATACGCATTACCAAGAGAATGGAGAGAAGGGATCAGAAGAGAAATATGAACTGGGAAATGCAGTCTAGTACCCAAAGCATGTGACAGGCTCATAAATTACCTCCATGACATCATTCTCATTTCTGTAATTATTTCTAATCTTGAATATATTCCCTACTTTTTCTACATGTCAAACTTCTCTGTAGCCTTCAGATTCAGTTCCAATGTTGGCTCGTCTGTCACCCTTTCCTGACTCTGAGCCCAAACAATCTATTCCCCTTATACCACTTACCACAGTATCCCATAATAGGTATTTAAGGGAAAAAAATGAATATATTTAGAGAAAATGATAAAGCCTTAAAAAATTCAGCACCATTAATAATAAACACATACAAGGAATTGAGAGATACTTCCTCAACAAGGTAAAGTAAATATACTTTAGTCCTAAAATCAGTATCTTATTTAATAAAGAAACTCTAGAGACATTTCCACCACAGATCAAGAACAAGGCAAGGATACCAACTACCTTCATTTCTATTCAACATTGTACTAGATGTATTAACCAATATAAGTACACAAGCAAAGCCTTTTGGCTTTGTGTATAAAGAGGCATAGGATGACTAAAGAGAAAATTAAACTACTTCTATTTGTTGATGCTATTAAGCTACATCTAAAATTAAACCTCAGAGAATCAATGATAAAACTTGATCAGTGACATACCAGGATATAAAATTAACATACTAAAATCAATAATCTTCATTTATACAAAAATTTAGGGAAATAAATTCACAAGAAATATGAAAAACTTATATGAGGAAAAATTTAAAACAGTCTTGAATGACATTAAAGTATACCTGAACCAATAGCAAAACCTCTCCTATTCATGGATAAAAAAATAATTATAAAAATATAAAGATATTAAATTGCGTATGTGTGTGTGTATATAGATAGATATTTTAAATGGGGGATTTCTCAACTTCAGCTGACATTTTATGCTGGATAATTCTTTGTTTTTCAGTGATTGTTTGTGCAATAGTACCTACTCTTTTCACCACTCCTACCCTCTCTCAAGTTGTGACAATCAAAAATATTTCAAGACCCTGAATCACTGAAATGATAAAATCACCCCTGGTAGGGAACCAATGGTATGGATGAAATAAAAATGACAGTAAGTTAATAAATGTTGAAACTGGGTGATAGATACACAGGAATTCCTTATACTATTTTCTCTACTTTCATATATGTTTAAACTTTTCTATAATAAAAGTAAAAATTAAATTTTTTTTTTACTTTCTGTTAATTTCTTGCAAGAGGAGAGAGCAGGTTAATCTTTCCCCCCTTTATACCATGTATAATCAGGGAGAAATTAGAAAATACTTATATACAAATGAAAATGAAAACACAACTTACTAAAACTTATGGGGTATAGTGAAAACAGTGCTAGGAAGAAAATTTAAAGAAGTACTTAAAAACATAATTTACTACTTAAGGAACCAGGAGAAACAAACTCAACCCAAAGCTAGCAGAAGGAAGGAAATAACAAAGGCAAAAGCCTAATTACATAAAATAGAAAAACAATAGAGAAAAATCAATAAATCCAAAATCAGTTATCTGAAAAGACCTAGAAAATTGATAAGCCTTTAGTGAGACTAAGAATAAAAGGGAAAAGACACACATTAGTAAAATCAGAAATGTGAGTGATGACATTACCACAGATTAAAATAAAAAGGATTATAAGGAAAAACTATGGATAATTGTATGACAAAAAACTGGATAGCCTAGAAAATATGGACAAATTCGTAGAAACACAAAACCTACCCAAACTGAATTATGAAGTAGAAAATCTGAACAGATATATATCTAGAAAAGCAACTGAGCCAGTAATCAAAACCTCCCAATAATAATTATAAAAAACAGCTCTGTACCAGATGGCTTTCAGTTCAGTTCAGTCGCTCAGTCGTGTCCGACTCTTTGCGACCCCATGAATCGCAGCACGCCAGGCCTCCCTGTGCATTACCATCTCTCGGAGTTCACTCAGACTCACGTCCATCGAGTCCGTGATGCCATCCAGCCATCTCATCCTCGGTCGTCCCCTTCTCCTCCTGCCCCCAATCCCTCCCAGCATCAGAGTCTTTTCCAATGAGTCAACTCTTCGCATGAGTCTGGCCAAAGTACTGGAGTTTCAGCTTTAGCATCATTCCTTCCAAAGAAATCCCAGGGCTGATCTCCTTCAGAATGGACTGGTTGGATCTCCTTGCAGTCCAAGGGACTCTCAAGAGTCTTCTCCAACACCACAGTTCAAAAGCATCAATTCTTCGGCGCTCAGCCTTCTTCACAGTCCAACTCTCACTTGGCTTTACTGCCTACCAAACATTAAAGATCTAACACCACTCCTTCTGAAATGCTTCCCCAAAACCAAAGGAGGCAGCAATACTTTCTAACTTATTCTATGAAGTCATCATTGCCCTGATAATAAAACCAGACAAAAACCCTACAAGAAAAGAAAGCTAAAGATCAATATTTGTTACATATATTGATTTTAAAATCCTCAATAAAGTACTTGCAAAGAGAATTCAGCGCATTAAAATGATTATACGTCATAACCAAATGAAATTTATCCCTGGCATACAAGAATGATTTAACTTATGAAAACCAACTAAAGCAACACATCACATTAACAGAATGAAGACACAAAACCACACAATCATCTCAAGTGATATAGAAAAATGTACCTAACAAAACTCAAAATTCAACACTTTTTCATGATTAAAAAAAAAAAGAACAAAATTGGGACTAGAGGGAAATTACCCCAACACAATAAACACTATCCTTAAAGAACCCACAATTAACATCATATTCAATGGCAAAAGACCATAATCTTTTCCTCTGAGATCAGGAACGACATAAGGATGCCTACTTTTACCACTTCAACCCAGTATTAGAATTTCTAGCCAGAACAATCAGGCAAGAAAAAGAGTATCTAAACTGGAAAGGAAGAGGTAAAATGACCTTAGTCACAGATGACATGCTCTTTTTTAAAATTTATTTTATTGAAGTATAGTTGACATATAATGGTGTGTTAATTTCTGCTATACCACAGTAATTCAGTTATCAGATGGTAAAGAATCTGTCTATAATGCAGGAAACCTTGGTTCAATCCCTGGGTTGGGAAAATCCCCTGGAGGAGGGCATGGCAACCCACTCCAGTATTCTTGCCTGGAGAATTCCCATGGACAGAGGAGCCTGGTGGGCTACAGTCTATGGGATCGCAAAGAGTCAGACACAACTGAGCAACTAAGCACACAGCACATACATATATTGGTTTGACCAAAAAGCTCATTCAAATGTTTCTGTAACATCTTATGGAAAAATCCAAATGACCTTTTTGGCCAACCCAACATATACATTCTTTTTCATATTCTTTTCCATTACTTATGGTTTACCACAGGATATTGAATATAGTTACTTGTGTTATACAGTAGGACTTTATTGTCTACTCTATATAATAGTTTGCAATAGATGACATGATCTTATATACAGAAATTTTAAAGATTAAACAAAAAAAACATAGAATACACAAACTCTGAAAAGTGGCAGGATAAAAAAATCTACACAAAATCAGTTGTGTTTTTATATTCTAAAAATGAACAAGTCAAAACAGAAATAGAGAAAAGGATTTCATTTACTATAGCATCAAAAAGAATAAAATACTTAGGAATTAACTGAAAGTAAGTAAAAGATTTATACACTGGAAACTACAAACACTGTAGACAAAGGTAAATGGAAAAACATCAAATATTTATAGATTATAAGATTTAATATTGATAAGATCAATACTACCCAAAGTGATCTAGAGATTAAATGCAAGTCCTATCAAAATTCCAATGCCATTTTGGGGCAGAAATAGAAAAACCCATGCTAAAATTTATATGAAATCTCAAGGGACCCTGAGAAGTCAAATAATTTTGAAAAAGAAGAACAAAATTGGAATACTTCTTGATTTCAAAACTCATACAAAGTTACAGGATGGCAGCATCGTGGTACTGGCATAAAGGTAACACAGATCAATGGAACAGAATAGGAAGTCTGAAAACAAACCTTCACATATAAGGGCAAATGATTTTTGACAAGGGTGCCAAGACCATTCAATGGGGAAAAGATAGTCTTTTCAACAAATAGTGCTGGGAAAACTGGATATACATGTGCAAAAGAAAAAAAAAAAAAAGAAGTTGGACCCTTCATGTGTGTAACACCATACACAAAGTTTAACTCAAAATGAATATATGACTTAAATGTATGACCTAAAACTATAAAATTCTTAGAAGAAAACATAGGGCAAAAGCCTCATGACTTAGGATTTACCATTGATTTCTAGAATAGAATACCCAAAACACAGGAAACAAAGGAAAAAATAGACAAACA
Source organism: Cephalophus harveyi (assembly GCA_006410635.1). Classification (NCBI taxonomy): domain Eukaryota; kingdom Metazoa; phylum Chordata; class Mammalia; order Artiodactyla; family Bovidae; genus Cephalophus; species Cephalophus harveyi. The sequence goes on along the minus strand of SJYT01027059.1, from coordinate 8,652 downwards.
ATTGTACTTCATCAAAATTAAAAGCTTCTGGGTGAATTCCTGGCAGTCCAGTGGTTAGGACTTGGCACTCTCAGTACTGGGGTCTGGGTTCAATCCCTGGTTGGGGAACTTAGACTCCACAAGCTGAGCAGTGTGGCTAAAATAAACAAATAAAAGCTTCTGTACATCAAAGAAAACATCAGCAGAATACAAATGTAAGATTAGGAAAAATATTTTCTAATTATATATCTGATAAAGGGTTAATATTCAAAATATATTAAGTATTCCTATAACTCAACAATAAGAAAAAAACAATTTAACTCAAAAATGGGCAAAGGACTTGAACAGACATTTCTCTATAGAAGGACTCTAATAAGTGGACTCTAACAAGCACATGAAAAGATGCTCAATATGTTAGGAAATAAAAATCCAAACCACAATATTCTATTTCACATTTGTTATTATGGTTAACAAACATATATGTGTGTGTGTGTGTGTTTTAATTATATATAGAGAGAGACAGAAAGTAACAAATGTTGGCAAGGATATGGAGAAACTAGAACCCTTCTGAATTGCATTGGTGATCATGCACCAGGTAGGAGAAAGAAAGCTTTGACTCAGCCTCTTTCAAAATCTCTGCTAATGCTTGAAACATCAAAAATTCTAATGTTCACTTGCTACGCCCATCATTCCAGTTTGGCTTTGAATGTAAGCCACTTTACATGCCAACCTAAACATACGGTCATTCTCCCCTAAACTGACATATGGAGTCTGTTGAGCAGGTTGAATATGTCACTCAATTAAGGACTCTGGAATGGCTCTCATAACTCAAAAACTGGCCAGTGATCTACCTTTAGAAAGCATCTCACTTCTACAGAGCATGTATGCTCCGTATCCATCTCACAGAGATGTGCAAACAGACATGAGTTAAGGGCATGTACTTTAATGTGGTTGATAATTTTAATCACATTCTGCAAAACGTTGTTAAGGTGACATTTTCCAGCTAGCCAGCACTTCTCTACGGGTAACACAGTGAGTAGACTCACATTCAGAAGTGACCTCTTTGACCCAAGTACATTATTTTGCCAACAAAGGTCCGTTTAGTCAAAGCTATGGATTTTCCAGTAGTCATATATGGATGTGACAGTTGGACTATAAAGAAAGCTGAGTGCTGAATAATTGATGCTTTTGACCTGAGGTGTTGGAGAAGACTCTTGAGAGTTCCTTGGACTGCAAGGAGATCCAACCAGTCAATCTTAAAGAAAATCAGTCTTGAATATTCATTGGAAGGACTGATGTTGAACCTGAAACTCCAATGCTATGGCCATCTGATGTGAAGAACTGACTTATTGGAAAAGTCTCTGATGCTGGGAAAAATTGAAGGAAGGAGGAGAAGGGGACGACAGAGGATGAGATGGTTGGATGGCATCACTGACTCAATGAACGTTTGTTTGAGCAAGCTCTGGGAGTTAGTGATGGACAGGGAGGCCTGGCATGCTGCAGTCCATGGGGTCACAAAGAGGCAGACATGACTGACTGACTGAACTGAACTTAATGAAACCAGAAAGCCAACTAGTGGCTTTCTGACCATCTAATAATGGTCTAAAGACATTACTATGGTCTCTGTGCAGTCAAACCTTTCTGCTAAGGATAATCTGTATTTGCACCCCACCCCTCCAGCCCCAGCAATTGCATCAACACCTCAGTTCCACACCAGATCAAGCATTAGATTCTCATAAAGAGTGAGCAATCCCTCACATGAACAGTTCACAGTAGCATTCACACTATTATAAGAATCTAATGCCGCTGCTGATTTGACAGGAGTTAAGAGCTCAGTCATGGCAGCCACTCTGTCCATGCATACACAGACACAAAATGACCAATTCTGTTTTCCTGATATGAAATCATTCTTGAATAGTTCTGCAGCTGTGATGTTGGCTGCCAACAAAAGTGCACACAACATATCCCCTTGCATATCCTCCTGAAAAATAGATTGCACAAAAACAGGCACTGTTGTCCTGTTTTCAACAACGGTAGACTCATCAACCTGGATTGCATACCACAGTGACTCATTAATCCTCTCTAACAATTGTGCCTCAATATCCTCTGCGGTTTCATCCATTTGTCTAGTTACAGTGCTAGCTGAAAGAGGAACACATGCCACCTTTTGAACTGCAGCCTCTCCTAAAGTTCATTACAAATGAACTTTAGCAGCAGACAGGATCAACTCTTCACCAATAGTAAGGGACTTCTTACCTTTAGCAATGCAGTTAGCCCTAAGAATGAGGCTCAGTGCAGACACATTTGATGAAGTGGTGGCCTTCAGTAACTGCTTCTGTTCTTTGTATTCACTTTCTTTTTCCCCCCTTTGAAAAACTCCAGAGACATGCATTTTATTGCAGGGTGCTTGGTCTTCCTGTGGTAAAGCAGTTTCGAAGGTTTCGAAACTTTGTTGGATAGCCAGTCATCACATATTATACAAAGTGGGCTTAGAGAATGTGAATCACCTGTTTCAGTAAACCTGTAATTTAAGTTGGACTCCTGGTATTCTATTTAGCTTTTATTATTTATTTTTACTTCTGGCTGCTGGGTCTTCGTTGCTGTGCGCAGGCTTTCTCTAGTTGTGGAGACTGCAGGCTTCTCATTGTGGTGGCTTCTCTTGTTGCAGAGCATTGGCTCTATAATGCAAGGGCTTCAGCAGTTGCAGCTCTTAGGTTCTGGAGCACAGGCTCAGCAGTTGGGGTGCAAATGTTTAGTTGCCCTGCAGCATGTGGGATCGTCCTGGACCAGGGATCAAACCAGCGTCCCCTGCATTGTAAGGTGAATTCTTAACCACTGGACCACTACGGAAGCCCAATTTTCTTTTAAATGCAGCTTTATTTTTGTTGGCAGTCTTAGAGCCTTCTGCTCTCTCATTATTGCGTCTTTCCCCCTTTTCAAAGAAGCTCTCCAGTGATGTTTGTTTTTTACTTATTTTGGCAAGGGTCACTTTGTGGGTTTATCAAAAATGTGACTGAGACAAGTGTGCAAAGAGGGAAAGAGACGTGGATAGAAGTGATAAATAAAATAATGGACAAGCAATGCGTGGACTAAAATAAGTGTAAGATTCTGATTTAAAGCCCACCACTAGATGCAGCTGTACAATTCATCAACTCACTTGCCACTATAAAGCCTGCCACCAGATACATCTTAGTTGTCACTTGCCACTCACTGATAGGGTTTTGATATCAGTCTTCAAGCAATTGATTTATTATGGTCTCTGTGCAGTCAAACCCCTCTGCTAAGGATAATCTGTATTTGCAGCCGCCCCCCACCCCCCCAGCAAAAGCATCAACACCTCAGTTCCACATCAGATCAAGCATTAGATTCTCATAAAGAGTGAGCAGTCTAGATCCATCGCACGTACAGTTCACAGTAGCATTCACACTATTATGAGAATCTAATGCCACAGCTGATCCGACAGGAGTTAAGAGCTCAGGTGGTAAATGCGAGCGATGGGCAGGTGCTATAAATACAGATGAAACTTCCCTTGCTCTCCTGTTGCTCACCTCCTGTCATGCAGCTTACCACTCACCTCCTGCTACCGGGACTCCTGCTCTGTAAGACACTAGGGATCCAGTATTGAAAAGAAATGTTTTGTTTCCTCCAGGAGCCTAGTTTAACATGAGAAACAAATTAATTCAATGTGCAATCAATGCAAAATGTGATCACTTCTACAAAGAAAACAAGACAGAAACAGAAGCAAATGTGCGCTTTAAAGAGTATCCAAACTATCCTATATCCAGTGGCGGGTATAGGCAGGAAAGATGTTCAGGCAATAGTTACAGTTTCCTAGGATTTTAGGGGATTAGTAGTTTGCTAGGGGAAATTTAAAAACTGAATCTTCCCTTTTGTCAAAATGGGAAGGTATGTGCTTTCCCACCCTTTTTCTTAGCATATTCTTTGAGAAAGCTTTTATTTGTAAATCATTCCTCTGTGCCTTTGATACGTATTTAAACTTGTAAAGACTCTGTTAGCATTACAAACCAGCACTAAAAATTCTTGAGAGCTTGGGAGCCATCTCTTTGAAATATAAACATCAAGAAATATAGTGATACTATCTTCCTGTCCTTGTGAAAGTTTAGCCTAGTGCTTAGTTCCAAACTGGCACTATCTGCTCATCAGAGGATACTAGAAGTTTTCTTATCACTGGAACGTACAGCCCAACTGCCGGGTGAATTTAGGATAAATATAAAAAATGTACAGCTGTGTCGTCATCAGTCCCCTTGAAAGTGAAAGTGGTAGTCGCTCAGTCATGTCGACTCTCTGTGACCCATGGACTGTAGTCTGCCAGGCTCCTTTGTCCATGGAATCTTCCAGGCAAAACTACTGGAGTGAGTTGCCATTCCCTTCTCCAGGGATCTTCCTAACCCAGGGATCAAACCCGGGTCTCCCACACTACAGGCAGATTTTTTTTACCCTCTGAGCCACCAGGATGAAGACAAATGACAACTAACCTCAAGAACATGTATTGTCAAGAATATGTAATTCTCAGCTACATTAAAGAAGGGTGGGGTTTTTTTGTTTGTGTGATCTCATCAGCAGGGTACCTATGCAGTCTAGTTTAATTCTTATTCAATAGTGACAATGTTTTCTGTCTTTTGGAGAGGATTTTCTAGGTAAGCAGGAGATTTAACAAAACTTTCCCCAATATTATATGAAGGGATAAGCATGAGGGTTGAAGACAGAATCAGTATCTTTTTTTTTTTTTTTTACTGGCACTATCTGCTCATCAGAGGATACTAGAAGTTTTCTTATCACTGGAACGTACAGCCCAACTGCCGGGTGAATTTAGGATAAATATAAAAAATGTACAGCTGTGTCGTCATCAGTCCCCTTGAAAGTGAAAGTGGTAGTCGCTCAATCATGTCGACTCTCTGTGACCCATGGACTGTAGTCTGCCAGGCTCCTTTGTCCATGGAATCTTCCAGGCAAAACTACTGGAGTGAGTTGCCATTCCCTTCTCCAGGGATCTTCCTAACCCAGGGATCAAACCCGGGTCTCCCACACTACAGGCAGATTTTTTTTACCCTCTGAGCCACCAGGATGAAGACAAATGACAACTAACCTCAAGAACATGTATTGTCAAGAATATGTAATTCTCAGCTACATTAAAGAAGGGTGGGGTTTTTTTGTTTGTGTGATCTCATCAGCAGGGTACCTATGCAGTCTAGTTTAATTCTTATTCAATAGTGACAATGTTTTCTGTCTTTTGGAGAGGATTTTCTAGGTAAGCAGGAGATTTAACAAAACTTTCCCCAATATTATATGAAGGGATAAGCATGAGGGTTGAAGACAGAATCAGTATCTTTTTTTTTTTTTTTTACCCAAAACAGGTTTTTGGCCTTATTTTCTGAAGCATTCCCCTGATTTACCCAATCATCAGTTAGATTCAAAGTTATATCTTAAAGAAAATGTGATTTTAATTGGCACTTTCACAAGGCTTGTTGTGAACCAGAGACAGACAATTAAAATCGGTATGCTGGGAATTATACATAACAGTATAATTATACATGGGTGTAGTACTGCACATTTGTGAACACCCTCTATCTTACTGAAAAAAGAAATGCTGGTCTAGACAATGTTTTGGGGAATGTCAACTTAAAAAACTTTTTATTATGGAAAAATTTCAATATATATGAAAGTAAAGAGTATTATACAATGCTTCAAAAACCACCAACACTTCATATATAAGCTTCACTCCTCTTCCATCAGATGGGCTAAAGCAAATTCCAGATATTATCATCTCATCTGAAAATATTTCCAAACACATTTCTCAAAGGGCATTAAAAAAAAGCAACAAAAAGCAAAACATTTCACAGCCAATGAAATTAACACTGTTTACTAGTAGCATCTTATATACAGGCAGCATTTGAATTTCCCTATGTGAAAGCCTTTGACTGGGTGGATCACAACAAACTGTGGAAAATTCTGAAAGAGATGGGAATACCAGACCACCTGACCTGATTCTTGAGAAATCTGTATGCAGGTCAGGAAACAACAGTTAGAACGGGACATGGAACAACAGACTAGTTCCAAATAGGAAAAGGAGTACGTCAAGGTTGTATAATGTCACCCTGCTTATTTAACTTATATGATGCATGGGAAAACCAATACAATATTGTAAAGTAAAATAATAATAAAATAAAATATGAAAAAAAAAAAACTTATATGCAGAGTACATCATGAGAAACGCTGGGCTGGATGAAGCACAAGCTGGAATCAAGACTGCCGGGAGAAATATCAATCACCTCAGATATGCAGATGACACCACCCTTATGGCAGAAAGTGAAGAACTAAAGAGCCTCTTGATGAAAGTGAAAGAGGAGAGTGAAAAAGTTGGCTTAAAGCTCACCACTCAGAAAACTAAGATCATGGCATCCGGTCCCATCACTTCATGGCAAATAGATTGGGAAACAGTGGAAACAATGGCTGACTTTATTTTTTTGGCCTCCAAAATCACTGCAGATGCTGACTGCAGCCATAAAATTAAAAGACGCTTACTCCTTGGAAGGAAAGTTATGACCAACCTGGATAGCATATTCAAAAGCAGAGACATTACTTTGCCGACTAAGGTCCGTCTAGTCAAGGCTATGGTTTTTCCAATGGTCACGTACGGATGTGAGAGTTGGACTGTGAAGAAGGCTGAGCACCGAAGAATTGATGCTTTTGAACTGTGGTGTTGGAGAAGACTCTTGAGAGTCCCTTGGACTGCAAGGAGATCCAACCAGTCCATTCTGAAGGAGATCAGCCCTGGGATTTCTTTGGAAGGAATGATGCTAA
>SJYT01027037.1:0-34602 GCA_006410635.1 Cephalophus harveyi | reverse complement strand
ACAGAGGATGAGATGGCTGGATGGCATCACTGACTCGATAGATGTGAGTCTGAGTGAACTCCAAGACATGGTAATGAACAGGGAGGCCTGGCGTGCTGCGATTCATGGGGTCGCAAAGAGTCAGACACGACTCAGCGACTGAACTAAACTGAATTGAGTAGTGTTTCAATGAACACAGCAGTGCTAATACCTCTTTGTGATCACTATTTCAGTTATTTTAATAATTACCCAGAAATGAGATTATGGGATTATATTATAGCTCTATTTTTAATTTTAGGGGGAATCTGTGTACTGCTTTCCATAGTGGCTACACCATTTTGAATTCCCATTAATAGCGTGCAGAGATTTCAATTTCTCTACAACCTCACCAACACCTGTCATTTGCTTATTATTATTATTTTTAATAATAGCCAATTGACAGGTGTGACGTGATATCTCATCATAATTTTGATGAATAATTTTTCAAACATACAAAAATCACCACCGTTGAGGGAGATCCTTGGTGATCCAGTGGTTAAAACTTGGCACTCTCCCTGCCTTGGNCCTGTCATTTGCTTATTATTATTATTTTTAATAATAGCCAATTGACAGGTGTGACGTGATATCTCATCATAATTTTGATGAATAATTTTTCAAACATACAAAAATCACCACCGTTGAGGGAGATCCTTGGTGATCCAGTGGTTAAAACTTGGCACTCTCCCTGCCTTGGCCTGGGATCAGTCCCTGTTTGGGGAACTAAGACTCTGAAATCTGTGCTGTGTGGCCAAAAATTTAAAAAAAAAAAAAAAAGCACTGTTGAGAAATCCATAGTTCTTACTGAACTGCAGAGTCCAGTTTTACTACTTTTGTCTTTAAATTTCTAAGATATTAAGAATATAAGTAATTTTACTCAGCCTTAGACATTTAACCTGTAAAGGGGGGATAAAAACAACTATTTAATGCAGTTGCTTTAAGGATTGACACAAACAATATTTATGGAGTGCTGATTGCTTGGCACCTTTGTGCACAACAACTACTGTTACTATTAAACTCCTTAGGGAACTTCTAACACAACAGTTATTTTTCTCTTAGTAATTAAAAATGTTTTTTTAAAATACAAATCTGGCCATATCAATGCCAAAATGTGAAACAGCACTTAATATGATATCTTTTACTGAATACCTGCATTGTAACTAGTCTGTGGAATATTTAGTAAATTAGGCATTCCAAGACTCTCTAGATATACACATTAGAAGCAATTTGTCATATTCATATCATGACTGTGGTTTGCTAAAGAAGTTTTTAAACATATATTTTTGGCTATAATTTTTTTAGTTCAAGTAATTGTAGCTGTTATTCAAACTTTTGCAGCTCCTAGGACCATAGCCCACTGGATTCCTCTGTTCATGGGATTTCCCAGGCAGAATACTGGAGGGAGTTGCCATTTCCTTCTCCAGGAGATCTCCCCAACTCAGGGATCTAATCTGTATAGGCAAGCAAAGTCTTTACCACTGAGCCACCAGGAAAGCCCAAGTCTAGCTCTTGTTGTTCAGTTGCTTAGTTGTGTCTGACTCTTTGTGACACCATGAACTGCAGCAAGCCGGGATTCCCTGGCCTTCACTATCTTCCCGAGTTTGCTTAAATTCATGCCCATTCAGTTGGGGATGCCATCCAACTATCTTGTCCTCTGTCATCCCTTCTTCTGCCCTCAATCTTTCACAGCATCAGGGGTTTTCCAGTGAGTCAGCTCTTTGCATCACGTGACCAAGTATTGGCACATCAACCTCAGCATCAGTCCTAAATAAATATATGCTAGGGTCTGGCAAAGATTTTCTTGTTAGCTTTTTAAATTCACTAGGTGACTCATCTAAGAGTACAAGGTTAACTTTGGCTTAAACAAAACATACAAATCTTCTCCAACAATAAAAATGGCAATAGCAAAATATATGTTGTATAACAAAAAAAAAGTGCCATATCTCTACCTATGCAGGATAAATCCATGCCTCTAGATCCATATCACCAGGGGCTTCCCTGGTGACTCAGATAGTAAAGAACCTGCCTGCAATGCAGGGGACCAGGATTTGATCTCTGAGTCAGGAAAATCCCCTGGAGAAGGGAATGGCTACCCACTCCAGTATTCTCGCCTGGAGAATTCCATGAACAGAGGCTACAGTCCAATGGGTCACAAAGACATGGACACGACTGAACGATCAATGCTTTCACTATCACTTTCACTAATGTAGCCAGCTTTCCTAGCTAATGAGGTAAAACTTTTAACTACTTCAGAAACATAAAATTGAGAATCAATGGTTGGAGAATGTTAGTATTTATTAGGTGCATGTATTTTTAAGCTTAGGGATTTCTGCCATATATCAAAAACCAATAAATTGATAATATACATTGTGGAATTAAATGCTATTTAAAATTAAGCATGAATGAAATTTTAAGTTTCTTCTGCATTAAAGAAAGAAAATAATCTCAATATAACATTTTTTAGAATAATTCTATTGAAAGTGAAATTAAAATTCATTAAATCATTGTGATATATGTGAATATCTAGGTCATGAGTATATCAACATATAAGACATTATAATATCTTATCTATTTGTCATTATGTTATCTATTTCTTTGCAATTAAATAATTTTGGGAAAAGAAACAGTCCATGTAATCAATTTGGGTTTGGTCCATTGTGGTGAAATTATTTCAGTTCAGTTCAGTTCAGTCACTCAGTCATGTCCGACTCTTTGTGACACCATGAACCTGAGCACACATGACTCCCTGTCCATCACCAAATCCCAGAGTCCACCCAAACCCATGTCCATTGAGTCGGTGATGCCATCCAACCATCTCACCCTCTGTCGAGCCCTTCTCCTCCTGCCCTCAATCTTTCCCAGAATCAGGGTCTTTTCAAATGAGTCAGCTCTTCACATCAGGTGGCCAAAGTATTGGAGTTTCAATGTCAATATCAGTCCTTCCAATCAACAACCAGGACTAATCTCTGTTAGGATGGACTGGTTGGATCTCTTCACAATCAAAGGGATTCTCAAAAATCTTCTCCAACACCACAATTCAAAAGCATCAATTCTTCTGCCCTCACCTTTCTTTTTTTTTAATATAAATTTATTTATTTTAATTGGAGGTGAATTACTTTATAGTCCAACTCTCACATCCAAACATGACCACTGGAAAAACCATAGCCTTGACTAGATGGACCTTTGTTGGCAAAGTAATATCTCTGCTTTTTAATATGCTGTCTATGTTGGTCATAACTTTCCTTCCAAGGAGAAAGTGTCTTTTAATTTCATGGCTGCAATCACCATCTGCAGTGATTTTGAAACCCAGAAAAATAAAGTCAGCCACTGTTTCCACTGTTTCCCCATCTATTTGGCATGAAGTGATGGAACCAAAGGCTATGATCTTAGTTTTCTGAATGTTGAGCTTTAAGCCAACTTTTTCACTCTCCTCTTTCACTTTCATCAAGAGGTTCTTTAGTTCTTCTTCAGTTTCTGCCATAAGGGTGGTTTCATCTGCATATCTGAGGTTATTGATATTTCTCCTGGCAATCTTAATTCCAGCTTGTGCTTCCTCCAGCCCAGCATTTCTCATGAGGTACTCTGCATGTAAGTTAAATAAGCAGGGTGACAATATACAGCCTTGACGTACTCCTTTTCCTATTTGGAACCAGTCTGTTGTTCCATGTCCAGTTCTAACTGTTACTTCCTGACCTGCATACAGATTTCTCAATAGGCAGGTCAGGTGTTCTGGTATCTCCTTAAGAATTTTCCACAGTTTATTGTGATCCACACAGTCAAAGGCTTTGACATAGTCAGTAAAGCAGAAATAGATTTTTTCTGGAATTCTCTTGCTTTTTCAATGATCCAACAGATGTTGGCAATTAGATCTCTGATTCTTCTGCCTTTTCTAAAACCAGCTTGAACATCTGGAAGTTCACGGTTCATGTATTGCTGAAGCCTGGCTTGGAGAATTTTGAGCATTACTTTACTAGCATGTGAGATGAGCGCAACTGTGTGGTAGTTTGAGCATTCTTTTGCATTGCCTATTTTTGGGATTGGAATGAAAACTGACCTTTTCCAGTCCTGTGGCCACTGCTGAGTTTTCCAAATTTGCTGGCATATTGAGTGCAGCGCTTTCACAGCATCATCTTTCAGGATGTGAAGTAACTCAACTGGAATTCCATCTCCTTCACTAGCTTTGTTCATAGTGATGCTTCCTAAGGCCCACTTGACTTTGCATTCCAGGATGTCTGGCTCTAGGTGAGTCATCACACCATCATGATTATCTGGGTTGTGAAGATCTTTTTTGTACAGTTCTTCTGAGTATTCTTGCCACCTCTTCTTAATATCTTCTGCTTCTGTTAGGTCCATACCATTTATGTCCTTTATTGAGCCCATCTTTGCCTAAAATGTTCCCTTGGTATCTCTAATTTTCTTGAAGAGATCTCTAGTCTTTCCCATTCTACTGTTTTCCTCTATTTCTTTGATCCCTGAGGAAAGCTTTCTTATCTCTCCTTGGTATTCTTTGGAGCTCTGCATTCAGATGCTTATATCTTTCCTTTTCTCCTTTGCTTTTCACTTCTCTTCTTTTCACAGCTATTTGTAAGGCCTCCTAGACAGCCATTTTGCTTTTTTCCATTTCTTTTTCTTGGGATGGTCTTGATTCCTGTCTCCTGTACGATGTCAGGAACCTCCATCCATAGTTCATCAGGCACTCTGTCTATCAGATCTTTTGCCTTAAATCTGTTTCTTACTTCCACTGTATAGTCATAGTGAAAATAATGTCACTCAGCCATATCTGACTCTTTGCAACCCCAGAGACTGACTACCAGGCTCCTCTGTCCATGGGATTTTCCAGGCAAGAGTACTGGAGTAGGTTGCCATGTCCTTCTCCAGGAGATATTTTCCATCCAGGGATTGAACCCAGATCTTCAGCATTGCAGGCAGATGCGTTACCGTCTGAGCCACCAGGGAAGTCAAGGGATTTGATTTTAGGTCATACCTGAATGGTTTAGTGGTTTTCTCAACTTTCTTCAATTTCAGTCTGAATTTGGCAATAAGGAGTTCATGATCTGAGCCACAGTCAGATCCCAGGCTTGTTTTTGCTAACTGTATAGAGCTTTTACATCTTTGGCTGCAAAGAATATAATCAATAAAATTTCGGTGTCGACCATCTGGTGATGTCCATGTTTAGAGTCTTCTCTTGTGAAATTACTTATTTTTGTATAAATAGAACTCCATAGGTGAGTTTACTGTCAGATAAGTTTAAGGGTAATTATGTGAAGTCTTTTTGCTTATTTAGCAAATATTTATTGAGCAATTACTAAAACCAGGCAGATGCTTTTAACACAGCAACAATAGAATTTTAAAAGTCGTTAGTTTATAAAATTTATTACAGTAACAAAATTATAAGATTTTATTTCTCCTCTTTTACTGCTTTATGTAACAGTTATTTTGACTTTAGTATTAATCTTAGAAGTGTTAATTAAATAACTGGCAAACCATTTTTTTAAGAGACAAAGACTCGATCTGAAATTAAGCCAAAGCACTGACATTATTCTTGTTCATCTGTCCTGGCAATGTTAGGATACAGGCAGATTTCAGTAAACCAAAAAATAAAGGTAAAGAATAAAGGAAGTATCATGCCCTTCCTTTGTCAATTCCAATATGAGCAAATAAAAAAAGCAGAGACTTTATTTTGCAAACAAAGGTCCATATAGTCAAAGCTATGGTTTTTCAAGTAGTCATGTATGAATGTGAGAGTTGGACTATAAAGGCTGAGGCCAAAGAATTGATACTTTTGAACGGTGGTGTTGGATAAAACTTTTGAGATTCCCTTAGACTGCAAGGAGATCCAACCAGTCCATCCTAAAAGGAATCAGTCTTGAATATTCACTGGAAGGACTGATGCTGAAGCTGAAGCTCCAATATTTTGACCACCTGATGTGAAGAACTAACTCATTGGAAAAGATTCTGATGCTGGAAAAGATTGAAGGCAGGAGGAAAAGGGGATGATAGAGGATGAGATGGTTGGATGGCATCACTGACTCAATGGACATGAGTTTGATTAAGCTCTGGGAATTGGTGATGGACAGGGAAGCCTGGCGTGCTACAGTCTATGGCATCACAAAGAGTCACACAGGACTAAATGACTGAACTGAACTGAAATAAACTGAATACTGTTGAAAGTTTCAAAATATTACCTAGCAACTAAGCAATAGAGAATCGAGCTGATAAAAGCCAAAGGTTTTCACCACTCCTTCTTGTTTGTCTCACTGACATAAGAGAAAATTTGTACACTATTCATTTCATGACAGCAACTGGGGTACATATTTTGACTCTTTGGTTGCAAAATGGTATATCAAACTAGTTTATATAAGCATTAGTCTGCTGCCCATGTGTGTGTGTGTGTATTTTTTTTTTAATCTGGACAAAATAATATTTATTTTGTCAATGTACTGAGAAAATTAGAGTCATATAGTAGGTTCACTTGGTTAATACTTATTAAATAAAATAAAGATAAGAAAATTATAATTTAAATAAAGAATATAATTAGTGTATTGAACATATATGCTTTCCTCTAAGCAGATAAATAATTATATATATCTGCTCAGAGGGAAACATAGATAAATTAAATGTAAACACACCTCATACTTGGATTGATACTAAACATGTGCTTGAGATTATATATAAAAAGAAAAGTATGGGTAAAGATGTATTGTTTGGTTTGTTTTATTTCCTTGGTCATTTTTTCATATCCTGCAGGTATAATTTTCTTTCAAATCATATTTTACATTATTAAAAATTCATCTACATGCATTTATTTTATTAATTATCATTATTATAAAATAATACAGCTCAATACTTCTCCAGTCCACATGGATATGAACTGGATTTTTTAGACCATGTTCTTTGAAAACCTGATAAAAATAATGACCTCTTGTTTTCTCTCTATATTTGCTTTCAAGATATGTTTGCCATTAAGATTTACCCAATTAACATTTCATACTGATTTCTTAGACATTCAGAGCAGAGAATTACAAGGCTAATTTCCTTGAAAGTCAAAGAAAAACTGAGTCACTGGGGATTGCAAGAATTTTTATTTGATTTTCCTCTAAATGTTTAAATAGGTTTTAAAGAAAGCATTGATAAACTAACAGGTATAAAATGTGAAGCCTTTAATATGGTTAATGGAGAAAAAATTCTGGCAAATAAAACTTGCAGCATATAGAACTGCCTTGCTGCTGCTGCTCAGTCGCTTCAGTCGTGTCCGACTCTGTGCGACCCCAGAGACAGCGGCCCACAAGGCTCCCCTGTCCCTGGGATTCTCCAGGCAGGAACACTGGAGTGGGGTGCCATTTCCTTCTCCAAGAACTGCCTTAAGCAACCACATAATTTATCATCTAAACTGATCATTTTAAAAGTGTACTATTAATAATTATATTAGAAATTTGTGTGACCTGCATCAGTGCTAGGCAAATAGGATTGTGATAACCCTCGTAGTCAACATACATCATTACAGAGGTAACAGGGTAATTATTATGGCTTTTTCTCAAAAGGAAAAAGAAGCAAGGGTATTCGGCTGTGTCTCCACAATCAAAATACTTTTTCAAATTTGGATTAAAATTTTAAAAAATAATTTAAAAATAGATATTTCACTGGAAAGTTTATATGGTTAAAAACTTGTTACTTTTCAAATGGCCATTTCCTTTTATATATAGAGAGCTTCTCTGGTAAAGAATCCATCTGCAATGAGGAGACCCCTGTTGGATTTCTGGGTCAGGCAGATCTACTGGAGAAGGTATAGGTTACCCACTACAGTATTCTTGGGCTTCCCTGGTGACTCAGACTGCCTGAAAAGCAGGAGACCCGGGTTCAGTCCCTGGATTGGGAGGATCCCCTGGAGAAGGGAGAGCAAATACTCTTGTCCAACAACACAAGAGAAGACTCTACACATGGACATCACCAGATGGTCAATACTGAAATCACATTGATCATATATTCTTCACAGCCAAAGACGGAGAAGCTCTATACAGTCAACAAAAACAACAAAAAAAAAGGACTTGGAGTTGGCTGTGGCTCAGATAATGAACTAATTTATGCCAAATTCAGACTTAAACTGGAGAAAGTAGAGAAAACCACTGGACCATTCAGCTATGACCTAAATCAAATCCTTTACTATTATACAGTAGAAGTGAGAAATATATTCAAGGGACTAGATCTGATAGACAGAGTGCCTGAAAAACTATGGATAGAGGTTTGTGACATTGTACAGGAGGCAGGGATCAAGACCATGCCTAAGAAAAAATAATGCAGAAAAGCAAAATGGCTGTCTGAGGAGGCCTTATAAATAGCTGTGAAAAGAAGGGAAGGGTAAGACATAGGATAAAAGGAAAGATATACCCATTTGAACACAGAGTTCCAAAGAATAGCAAGGAGTGATAAGAAAGCCTCCCTCAGTGATCAGTGCAAAGAAATAGGGGAAAACAGTAGAATGGGAAAGATTAGAGATCTCTTCAAGAAAACTAGAGATACCAAGGGAACATTTCATACAAACGGGCAAAATAAAGGACAGAAATGGTATGGACCTAACAGAAGCAGAAGATATTAAGAAGAGGTGGTAAGAATACACAGAAGAACAATACAGAAAAGATCTTGATGACCCAGATGACCAGAATGTAATGATCACTCACCTAGAGCCAGACCTCCCAGAATGCAAAGTCAAGTGGGCCTTAGGAAGCATCACTATGAACAAAGCTAGTGGAGGTGATAGAATTCCAGTTGAGCTATTTCAAATCCTGAAAGATGATGCTATGAAAGCGCTGCACTCAATATGCCAGAAAATTTGGAACACTCAGCAGGGCCACAGGACTGGAAAAGTTCAGTTTTCATTCCAATCCGAAAGAAAGGCAATGCCAAAGAATGCTCAAACTACTGCACAGTTGTGGTCATCACACATGCTAGTATAGTAGTGCTCAAAATTCTCCAAGCCAGGCTTCAACAGTACATGAACAATGAACTTCCAGATATCCAAGCTGGCTTTAGAAAAGACAGACGAACCACAGATTAAATTGCTAACATACATGAATCGTCAAAAAAGCAAGACTGTTCCAGAAAAATATCTATTTCTGCTTTATTGACTATGCCAAAGCCTTTGACTGTGTGGACCACAAAAGCTCTAGAAAATTCTTAAAGATATTGGAATACCAGACCACCTGACCTGCCTCTTGAGAAATCTGTATGCTGGTAAGGAGGCAACAGTTATAACTGGACTTGGAAAAACAGACTGGTTCCAAATAGGGAAAGGCGTACTCAAGGCTGCATATTGTCTCCCTGCTTATTTAACTTATATGCAGAGTGCATCATGAGAATTGTTGGGCTGGATGAAGCTCAAGCTGGAATCAAGACTGCCAGGAGAAATACGAATAACTTCAAATATGCAGATGACACCACCCTCATGGCAGAAAGTGAAGAGCTAAAGAGACACTTGATGAAAGTTAAAGAGGAGAGTGAAAAAGTTGGCTTAAAGCTCAACATTCATGAAACTAAGATCATGGCATCTGGTCCCATCACTTCATGGCAAATAGATGAAACTGTAAACAGTGAGAGACTTTATTTTTTTTTTGGCACTGGGGGTAGGGTGGGGGGGCTCCAAAATCACTGCCGATGGTTACTGGAGCCATGAAATTAAAAGATACTTGCTCCTTGGAAGAAAAGTTATGGCAAACCTAGACAGCATATTAAAAACAGAGACATTACTTTGCCAATGAAGGTCCATCTAGTCAAAGCTATGGTTTTTCCAGTAGTCGTGTACGGATGTGAGAGCTGGGCTATAAAGAAAGCTGAGCATTGAAGAATTGATGCTTTTGAACTGTGGTGTTGGAGAAGACACTTGAGTGACTCTTGGACTGCAAGGAGATCCAAATGGTCCATTCTAAAGGAAATCAGTCTGACTATTCATTGGAAGGACTGATGCTGAAGCTGAAACTCCAATACTCTGGCCACATGATGCGAAGAACTGACTCATTGGAATAGACCCTGATGCTGGGAAAAATTGAAGGCAGAAGGAGCAAAGGANTCCAAATGGTCCATTCTAAAGGAAATCAGTCTGACTATTCATTGGAAGGACTGATGCTGAAGCTGAAACTCCAATACTCTGGCCACATGATGCGAAGAACTGACTCATTGGAATAGACCCTGATGCTGGGAAAAATTGAAGGCAGAAGGAGAAAAGGACAACAGAGGATGAGATGGTTGGATGACATCACTGACTCAATGAGTTTGAGTAAACTCTGGGAGTTGGTGATGGACAGGACGCCTGGCGTGCTGCAGTCATGGGGTTGCAAAGTGTCGCACATGACTGAGTGACTGAACTGAACTGATATGTGGCATCTAATTAAAGCAAACTTACATAAACAAAGAGCAGAATGGCAATTGCCAGAAACTGGGGTGGGGTCTGGGGAGAATGAGGAGATATTGGTCAAAACGTACATTTCTCCAATTATAAGATAATTTCTGGAGATCTAATGTATAGTATTGTATTGAAAGTTGCTAAGGAAATATATCTTAATTGTTCTCACTAAACACATAAGTTAAATGATAATTATGGAGGTGTTGTGGTGGTAATAATTTTCAATATGTAAATATTAATATATTTATTTGTTATGTTGTACACGTTAAACTGTATTTCCTTCGTAGATCAGTCAGTAAAGAATTTACCTGCAGAGCAGGAGTCCTGGGTTCGATTTCTGCATCAAAAGGTCCCCTGGAGAAAAAAATGGCAGCCCACTCCAGTATTCTTGCCTGAAGAATCACATGGACAGAGGAACTTGGCAGACTACAGTCCACGTGGTTGCAAGAGTCAGACATGACTTAACGACTAAACTACCATCATTATACATTAAACAGACTCATTTTTATAAAGTAATTATTTCTCAATAAAGCTGGGGAAAAACTCCTCCTAGTTATTGTGTGGCAACAACTGAGATTTCACTGTCTTGATTGGTATAGTAAACCTCTTTTCTCAGGAAATGTCAGTGGCATTGAAATAGGAGGGAAAAGGGCAGGGCACAGCAATTAAAAGATTGACATGGCCATGGAATATGACAAAAACTGGTTGGAACCAACTAGGTCCAAAATGGTAGAAGATTTGACTTCTGAAACTTGAGTCTCATTATAGGCTCATTGCAATATATGAGGATACTAAATGATACACCACCAGTGCCATGACAGTTCTGAGGTCAACATAAAAGGTCAAAAAGTGGGCAGAGCCTCAGTTCCTGAAAATCTCCATTCTTTCCCTGAAAAAATCATCCCATTCCTTAGCCTATGAGATTACACAGGCTATAAAAACTAGCTACACCATAATCCAGGGCCTCTCACCCTCTGAGATGGCCCATGCTCTGTCTGTGGAGTGTGTTTCTCTCTAAATAAATCTACTGCTTACCTTTCACTTGATTTCTCACTGAATTCTTTATATGATGTTACATCATGAACCTGAGATTCATTAAGTCCTGAGATCAAATGTATGATCTCAATTATCCAAAATCACTGCCGATGGTTACTGGAGCCATGAAATTAAAAGACACTTGCTCCTTGGAAGAAAAGTTATGGCAAACCTAGACAGCATATTAAAAACAGAGACATTCAAGTCCCAAACTGAGGTGCACAGATTCAGCATGAGAAACATAAAATTGTAGAGCAGGCTTCCACATCTAGTGTTCTGGTTTTGTTTTCTTGAAATCTTAATAATTTTAACTGCGAACTTCTATTGTATATGTGAAGTTTGACAGGACATTTGAGGATTCCTGTGAATAGAGTAAACTGCAATATGCATGTCTAGCACTGTTTCCTGTCACTTCTTTCTAATATAGTATTTGCAATATCCCCTAAGCACTCTCTGGGACATAGTGAAGGATAGGGATGGCTGGCGTGCTGCAGTCCATGCAGTCTCAAAAAGTCGGATATGACTGAGTGACTGAACAACAAAAAATAAGCACAAAATTCCAGTGACTCCATTATGCAGGAGAGTTCAGTGAGACTCAAAGCATATTCAAGGTCATTATGCTGTGTCTACAACTGAGTCGGGGAAACATTGACAATTGGTCATTGAACCAGAGCATGTTTCAAAAGCAAAAAGAAACCAACAGAGTTATGAGAAACATGAAAGACCAAGAAACCCTGTCATATTCTTTCTCACTCATGTTAATCCATGCATTCGTTATCCCTTATGCTGAAAAAGGCACAGAGAAAGAAAGAAAAGGCAAGTACAGTCCTGTTTTTTTCTTTTTTCTTAACTTAATTAGTAAGTCCTTCCTTTCTAATTCCTTAGTAAGCCACAGGTCAAAAGTTTTGACAGAATGTGCACATATCAAGGATACCTAATTATCTGTGTAACTGTTAGATAGGTAGAATAGGGAAAAGGAGTCCAAAATGGCAATGGCTAAAAGACAAGGAAGGGAAAAGCCCAGGAAAATAGAACAAAGGAAGGTCAGAAGACCGGAGTAAGGACCTCAGGTAAAACAAACAACACTCCTGGCTGGCCCAGTTTACATTGGACAGGCCCAGGAAGAGAAAAATATATAAAAAGAGGAGCCAAAGCTGGCTCTCTCTCTCTACACTGCCACCCCCCCCCCCCCACGCGCTGGGACACTCTTCTCTTCACGTCTTTGGATCGACACGCCCTCACACCTCGAAGATGGATTTTCCTGCTTTCTTCTAAATAAAATAGAGCTGTAACACTAAAAAAAAAAAAAAGAAAAAAGTGAAATAAGCTAATTAAATTAGTTTCAAACAGTATTTCTATTCTTCTGGTTACAACTAAAATGCATATTCAGTATAAGCTATGAAAAACAAATTGTATACTTTTTACAATTCTGAGTATGAGTTCAATGCTCTTTTAAATTAAATTTGCATTTAAAATTGTCATTGAAAAATAGATTATAAATTGAGAGAGACTGAAAAAAGAGAATGTTTTATATTTTAGTACTATTAAAGTCACTCTCCTGTCTTGTGAACATTTTGATTTTGTTCTTGGGGCCACAAATAAGAACTCCCTTTTTCCAATTGAAAAAGGAATAACAGTTAAATTACAATCTCTACCTTGACCAACTTCAGCATACTGAAGAGATATGAAAGCATTTTGAAGCTCTCTCTTCTCATACTACATTTTTAATGAACTTTGTGAAGGATATAGTAGAAAAGTATGACTAAATTACACAGAAAAATAAGTTCCAACATTTTCACCTCTCTAGTCCTTAGAATCCTTCAACAACAGTTAAAGGAAATTCAGGCATGACAAACTCATTGACTGTGATTCAAGACTTAGATTAACCAATACAACTGACTAATAAAGCACTCAATCATAATTAAACCAAGATGTTGAAACCTGAGTTTTGAGTGTGAGACATTCACTAATAAATTCAGTCTAATGAAGCGTTATATGCCTTCTCTGGTGGCTCAGATAATAAAGCATCTGCCCACTATGTGGGAGACCTGAGCTTGATCCCTGGGTTGGGAAGATCCCCTGGAGAAGGAAATGGCAATCTATTACTGGAAAGCTTTATATAATTTTTTCCTGGGCTATTCTTTTCCATACGATTATATCTTCCCAGATTCCTGCTGATGCAAATTGACCACCCTTTCTCTGTCTGAGCAGACATCACTCAATGTAGACTGGTACTAGTGTGACTGATTGGAATCACTCCATTCTAGAAAAATAGCAGATGGGGCTTGGGGAGTTTTAATACTAAGAATAAAGGCATCTTTTTGTATAAAAATCTTTTATGCAGAGGAAAGCTGAATTCTTCAGTAAGAAGGAAAGTTGATTCTGCCAGATAGTTAGTCACAGTAGGATTTATAGGTTTACATTTCTGCCTTTGTCTTTTTGTTTGCCTAAATATCCCTATGCCGTGTCTCAGGGTTTGCTCCTCCCCACATCTTAGTATAAGAAATCAAGTACCAGTACAGACTTGTTTTCTGTGCGGATACTCAACTTTTATAATCAGACCCTGAACTTGATTTTGAAATATCTTCTCTGAAATTCTTCAAGAGGAGAGAGTCTATCAAGGCCAGCATGAGACTTTCTGATTTTATACCAGTGTACTAAGTTGTGCTTCTAAGGTTCAGTTTGATCTTCTACTTGTATATATTCACAATAACCTTCCAAACCAGTCTCCCAAGTCACAACCTTAGTAATCACCAACAATGATGCCACCTAAGTGCATAGATTATTAGTACACCATCACCCTCTACAGATAAATCACCTGTACTCCTCAAACATGTTAAAAACTGAATCCAATATTCCATTGTAACGGTCTGCCCACTGCTAATGCCATGGTTCCAGAATGATAAAAAAAGCATTCTTTGGGACTTTTCTGATGGCTCAGTGGTAAAGAATCCACCTGTCAATGCAGGAGACATGAGTTCAATTCCTCATCTGGAAGAAATCATATGCTACGGGGCAATTAAACCCTTGTGACACAACTATTGAGCCTGTACTCAAAAGCCCAGGAGCCATAGCTACTGAGCCCACACACTCCAACGGCTGAGCCAAAGAGCCTATGTTCTGCAGCAAGAGAGTAGTTCCTACTTGCCACAACTAGAAACAAGCCTGAGCAGCAATGAAGACCCAGCATAGCCCAAAACTAACCAATTAATTTTAAAAAATAAATTATTCAAAAAAGATCGCATACTTTGTATAAATTACACACCCCATCTAAAAGTCAAAATTGTACAAAATTAACATCAAAAAAGCAAGATGATTTCAAACAAGAAGCCATAATAGATTATTTTTCTTTTACAATCTGCACTTTCTCTCTAAAATTGTTATACTAAATATTCAATGCAAACTAAAATGTATTGCTTAATTTAGTTTGCTAATATTTTGTTGAGAATTTTGCATCTATGTTCACCAAAGATATTGTTCTGTAATATTTTTCTTCCTCTGTCTTTGTCTGGTTTTTGTATCAGGATAATGTTTACCTCATAAAATAAATTTGAAAGAGTTGCCTTCTGTTTTTCTATTTTTCAAAGAGTTTGAGAAGGATTGGTAATTATTCTTTCTGGAATGGTTTTTACAATCTACCAGTGAAGTCATCCAGTTCTGGGGGTTTTATTTGTTGAAGGTTTTCAATTACTGTTTTAATTTTCTTACTAATAAACAGATGTTCACATTTTCTATTTCATCATATTTCAGTTTTGGAAGGTTGTATGTTTCTAGGATTTTATCCATTTATTCTAGGTTATCCAATTTGTTGTTGCATAATTCTACATATTAGTCTTTTATGGTCCTTAGTATTTCTGTTATTAGTAATATCAGTTCTTATTTTATTTATGATTTTATTTATTTTGGACTTTTTTCTTTTTTTTTTCTTAGTGAGTCTAAAGCTAAAGGCTTCTAAAGCTAAAGCTAAAAGGAGATGTGTATAAGAGACAGCTCTGGGACATAGTGAAGGATAGGGATGGCTGGCGTGCTGCAGTCCATGCAGTCTCAAAAAGTCGGATATGACTGAGTGACTGAACAACAAAAAATAAGCACAAAATTCCAGTGACTCCATTATGCAGGAGAGTTCAGTGAGACTCAAAGCATATTCAAGGTCATTATGCTGTGTCTACAACTGAGTCGGGGAAACTAAAAAAAAAAAAAAAAACAGGGAATGAGAATGCTGTAAGTAAGAACCAGTGGGATTTTTATGTAAAGCCTGTCTGACATTCAAAAAGTGCAGAAGTTGCCAACTGCCTTTCCTATCATAATTCATACTAAATATACTTATTATTAGTCTCATCCAAAACTGAACACCAGGGAATTTACAATGATGTAAGAAAATCTGTTCCCTTAATGATTCACATTTCAATTCTAGTAGAAAAAGGGTGATGAGGGAGTTAATGCAAACCATGGTGTCCAGGTTTAGAAAGAAGGTTAGGCACTACACATAAAATTTGACTTTCTCTATAATCTGGCTGTTATAACTTTTGTGTTTAAGATACTTAGTAAAATAATTAACATTTGTTGTTGTTTATATATATATATGTTTAAAGTAGAAAAGTCATAAGGTGAGTCTGAAACATTCCATTGGACCAGAAAATAAGAAAATGACCAGAGTTGTATCAAAAGGACAATGTGGCCTATTTAAAGTTGGGCACACAACCAAAAGGTTAATTAAGAAGAATAGCACATAGTAAAAAGACTATTCTTGATATAAACATATTTCACAGGCAGAAATCCATTAGTCTATAATAAACTCAAAATAACAAAAGCAAAATAGCCTCTTTCTACAATTTGAAGTGTATAACTAAAATGCCAACTACTTACCCTCAAAATTACTACTTAAAAGGAAGGACTTAGACTTTAACCCTGTTTTGCAGTAGAATATGTATAGTCATAGTTGATCCAAGAAAGATCATTTTCTTATTGAGCACAGTTGATAAACAGTATTATATCAGTTTCAAGGGTACAAGATAGTGATTCAAAATTATTATAGATTATATTCCATTTATAGTTATTATAAAATGTTGGATAAATTCCCTGCACTGTACAATATATTCTTGTAACATTATTATTTTATACATTGCAGTTTGAACTTCTTAGTCCCTTACCCCACTTGCCCTTCCCTTAGAAAGATCTTTTTAATAGAAGAATGAGAATAATTAAATTTAGAAAGAGTGATAAAATTAGCAAATCACCATTTTGTAATCCCCAATAAAATGACTGATTCAGACAATAATCATCACTGATCCTAAACCTTTAGCTAAATATTTATGAGACGTATTTGTGTTATACCAAAGTATCACTCCATATATTATTTGTTCTCAATGACTGAAGCCAACTTTTATTACCTTATTAATAGTGATCTATCTTAATTCTGTCTCTTATACACATCTTGAAAATGTAAGCCAATTGTAGAATGCTATAAAGTATGGTAAATATGAGATACAGAAATAGAAGTTTAGTTTCTTTTCTAAATTGCCTTATATATGAAACCTTATTTCTCATCATCATTTAACATAATGCAGGAAAAATATAGTGTAAGTAAGAAATTAATTATATGTAATCATTAGATTTCATTGAATGTAGTCCTTGTATTGATTCTTACTTGTATCTTAGGATAAAATTGCTCTTTATTTTACTTTGTCTTCTCTATGTGTATTTGATGTCTTTCTTTCTGAGGTAAAATGTATTTATTCCATCATTCTCTACAATTGGAACATAATTACATTAATAACTTACAATGGCAGAAAACAGTGAAAAGGCAAGCATCAGCTTGGAAACTAATAGGTTAAACATTCCTACTTTTCTATGTCACTAAATATTCTGCAGCTTGAATTTTTAACCTAGGTTTTAGCATAGATGTTGTGGGGATCATGGTGAAAATACATTCCAGTGAACACTTCCTTCATACTTTCCCATCAATGGCTTCCATAATTTGTCACTTGATTGTTGAAAACTCTAGGATCATTGAATGAACAGACTGTCCATTCTACCTCTATCATCTTTCTCTCCTCCTGACTTTTCAATGCACTTGTGTTGACTACATTTGTCACAATGATTGTTTTAGTTATTGTGCTAAAATATTTGGCTTAAATCATCCTATTAATTCCTTACAACAACCATGAGAATTAGATATGATGAACATGCCCGTTTTACAGAGAAATAGCATAAGAACTTGAAACAGCTTAATAAATCTACCCAAAGTAACAAGAAATAGGAAGAACTGTCAGACAGCAAAGTTCAAGAAAAGATGAGTACAGTTCATTTTCTCATTAAGCTTTTTATCTTTTTTTATAAGAAAAATTACAATTTCACAACTGTTTATACTGCTATGGGCTTACCTGTTCAAAATATTATTCCATCCTTTCAATGGTATTGGTAAGGGAAAAAAAAAAAAAAAAAACAGGGAATGAGAATGCTGTAAGTAAGAACCAGTGGGATTTTTATGTAAAGCCTGTCTGACATTCAAAAAGTGCAGAAGTTGCCAACTGCCTTTCCTATCATAATTCATACTAAATATACTTATTATTAGTCTCATCCAAAACTGAACACCAGGGAATTTACAATGATGTAAGAAAATCTGTTCCCTTAATGATTCACATTTCAATTCTAGTAGAAAAAGGGTGATGAGGGAGTTAATGCAAACCATGGTGTCCAGGTTTAGAAAGAAGGTTAGGCACTACACATAAAATTTGACTTTCTCTATAATCTGGCTGTTATAACTTTTGTGTTTAAGATACTTAGTAAAATAATTAACATTTGTTGTTGTTTATATATATATATGTTTAAAGTAGAAAAGTCATAAGGTGAGTCTGAAACATTCCATTGGACCAGAAAATAAGAAAATGACCAGAGTTGTATCAAAAGGACAATGTGGCCTATTTAAAGTTGGGCACACAACCAAAAGGTTAATTAAGAAGAATAGCACATAGTAAAAAGACTATTCTTGATATAAACATATTTCACAGGCAGAAATCCATTAGTCTATAATAAACTCAAAATAACAAAAGCAAAATAGCCTCTTTCTACAATTTGAAGTGTATAACTAAAATGCCAACTACTTACCCTCAAAATTACTACTTAAAAGGAAGGACTTAGACTTTAACCCTGTTTTGCAGTAGAATATGTATAGTCATAGTTGATCCAAGAAAGATCATTTTCTTATTGAGCACAGTTGATAAACAGTATTATATCAGTTTCAAGGGTACAAGATAGTGATTCAAAATTATTATAGATTATATTCCATTTATAGTTATTATAAAATGTTGGATAAATTCCCTGCACTGTACAATATATTCTTGTAACATTATTATTTTATACATTGCAGTTTGAACTTCTTAGTCCCTTACCCCACTTGCCCTTCCCTTAGAAAGATCTTTTTAATAGAAGAATGAGAATAATTAAATTTAGAAAGAGTGATAAAATTAGCAAATCACCATTTTGTAATCCCCAATAAAATGACTGATTCAGACAATAATCATCACTGATCCTAAACCTTTAGCTAAATATTTATGAGACGTATTTGTGTTATACCAAAGTATCACTCCATATATTATTTGTTCTCAATGACTGAAGCCAACTTTTATTACCTTATTAATAGTGATCTATCTTAATTTCACTTAACCCCCTGACATCTTCCCATATGAAATTCACAGCATCCCTGCTAAAATGTGTTTGTGAAAAATATTTAACCCAAAATATTCCATCTCTTAGATTCAACTTTCTGGTAACAGTAAGTCAGATAATGAATGAACAATTAAAGTAAAAACATTCAAAAAGTTCAGAAGGTAGGACATTCTGGGAACTCTTCTACAAGTCAATACCATTAAGGAAATAAAGGGTAAGTGGGTCCATGAGTGTTTGTTTGTCTAGGTGTTGTCTTTTAGATTAAAGTGAGCTAAAAGATATATCAACCAAAAGGAATGACGGCTTATTATGGATATTCATTAAATGAGAACAGCGTAAAAGATATTTGGTGAACTGGGTAAATAAATGTGACTAAAACCAGTTTTTAGATCATGAGGGAATTATTTATTTTGCTATATCTAGGGAAACAGTGGAAACAGTGTCAGACTATTTTGGGGGGCTCCAAAATCACTGCAGATGGTGACTGCAGCCATGAAATCAAAAGACGCTTACTCCTTGGAAGAAAAGTTATGTCCAACCTAGATAGCATATTCAAAAGCAGAGACATTACTTTGCCGACTAAGGTCCGTCTAGTCAAGTTTTTCCTGTGGTCATGTATGGATGTGAGAGTTGGACTGTGAAGAAGTCTGAGCACTGAAGAATTGATGCTTTTGAACTGTGGTGTTGGAGAAGACTCTTGAGAGTCCCTTGGACTGCAAGGAGAGCCAACCAGTCCATTCTGAAGGAGATCAGCCCTGGGATTTTTTTGGAAGGAATGATGCTAAAGCTGAAACTCCAGTACTTTGGCCACCTCATGCAAAGAGTTGATTCATTGGAAAAGACTCTGATGCTGGGAGGGGTTGGGGGCAGGAGGAGAAGGGGACGACAGAGAATGAGATGGCTGGATGGCATCACGGACTCGATGGACGTGAGTCTGAGTGAACTCCGGGAGTTGGTGATGGACAGGGAGGCCTGGCATGCTGCAATTCACGTGGTCACTGCCGGGGTCCAGCCCTGGTGTATCCAGGGTAATTCGAAGGTGGATTTGGAGTCGGCATCCTAGGAAAAAACCTATTTAATTACAGATATAGAGAAAAATTAGAAATGGATAGTGTAGTAGGAAATATTAGTGGATAAAAAGAGGCTGAATAACTTGGTTTATGTGGAATACCAATCACCACCTACATAGGCCACAGGCGTCATTCCATTCTCCTGAAGGAGAGGAGGCACTGAGGCCTCTCTGGTCTGATCTTAGATGCCCAGGCAAAATTAGCAGGCTTGGTGAGTACCCACATTCCAGATGGGAATTCAGCCAGAAAAGCGGGGAGCAAGAAAGAAATGACATGGGGGAATCAGTCTTTCCAGAAACTGATCTGAATTTTTTATTTTTCAGGTTTGCTTATATACCTTTTGTTACACGTAGGGATGAATACAGAGTCACGCGGGGGTCAGGAGTCCTGACCTTTATCAAAATCAGGTGCTTCAGATAAATGTATTAAAAAAAGGTCTTAGGGGTTTTACATCATCTTCTGGCCATGAGGCCTGCTGACATTTTATGACCCTTTCTTTCTGATAACCAAAAAACTTATTTTTTCCAAGGGTATGTTTTCTTAAACCAGGCACCACCCTCCAAATAAAGTTGCATTCCTATAGGGTGAGGGTGTAGTGAGTTACAATCAAGAAAGGAATTTATTTAACCCAAGGTTAACATGATTAATCTTAAAGGTTAATACTTATTTTTCCTATATGCTGAGTGAGTGAGTGAAGTTGCTCAGTCGTGTCCGACTCTTTGTGACCTCATGGACTGTAGCCCACCAGGTTCCTATATGCTAGTTATATTTATTATAAGGGCAGGGAATATGGAGATATAGCAGCAAACATCACCCCAACAAATGTTTCACCAATGTTCCCCTTAAGATCTATTTAGTCTTAGGATAGTGATAAAGTTACATTTTTACATAGCAAGGACACAGTGATTTATAACAAAGTACAATGATTTATAACAAAGTACAATGATCTATAATAAAAGCGAAAATTCATTAACTCAAAATGTCTAGTATTGCTAACATCAAAAACTATTATATTTCCTTTTCTATATTCCAAATACATTGACTAATATATTCCCAGGTGCCTAAGGATATGGAGGCCTGGCGGCAATCATTGACTCAACAATGAGAAAAGCCCTATGCTAATTAAGACTCTCAAAATACTCCAAACTCTCTGTGCTGTTTATGGTTGAGAGGTTGTCACACAAGCTAGTCTGTCAGCAGAGAGGTTTGACCCAAGACACCCTTGTCACACCCAGGGCAGGGAATTAGCAGCAATTATTGGCACAACAAATGAAAAACCCTTCACCAATATAATTACTAACCAACCCACTATACTAATAATTTCTAACTTCCCAAAAGAATTTGCCTTTAGTAAGTCCAAAACATCTCGTGCCGCTCACGGTTGGGAAGCTGTAAACAATCACACGTGGCCGGACAAACCTGTACAGGCAGGCTAGATAACCTTCACAGTAGAGTTCATAAGTTGAAACACTCTTGTCACGCCCAGGAATTTTTGACTTGGAGCTGCACGTTTACTCCTTCTCCGAGAGAACCGGTGGGGAACAGCCCCCCATAAAGTCAGAGGTGTAGGTGAGAGCATGAAACAGTAAAGTGGGTAAACTCTGGTTTTGAGGGTAGATGCTCGAGAACAGGGGGTTTCCTGAGGCTTGATCACGCCTTTGCATATGCCAAGCCTCCTTCCTCATGACCTTTGCCATGGGCGGAGTTCCTCACGCTGGCTCCCGGCAGGTCGCGAAGAGTCGGACACGACTGAGCGACTGAACTGAACTGAACTGAAGATATAATGGTAATGTTACTAAAATTATCTTATTTGTACAGATGTCAACTGAATTATTTATGTCTGATATGATATGTTTTAGAATTATAACTTAAAATACTTCAGTGAAAGCAAAACTAGATGGATCAAATGTAGCAAAATATTAACAGTTGCTGAATCCTATTGAAAGGCATTAGGTGCTCTTTGCTTCTCTATATGTTTTAAATATGCATCACAAAAAATAAAAAATTAACAAAAAATGCTTCATAAAACTTGTAATCAACTTGACTGTTACTTTTTCCACAATTTAAAATTGAAATATGATTATTCATTGTATTTATGCACATATATAATGTGCTTAGTCACTCAGTCATGTATAAATCTTTATGATTCCCATGGACTGTACCCCACCAAGATCCTCTGTCCATGGAGATTCTCCAGGTTAGTATACTGGAATGGGTTGCCATGCTTTCCTCCAAGTGATTTTCCCAACCCATGGATCAAATCCAGGTCCCCCACATTGCAGGCGGGTTCTTTACCATCTGAGCCATCAGGGAAGTCCACAAATACTGGAGTGGGTAGTCTATCCCTTTTTGCAGGGGATCTTCCTGACCCAGGAATCAAACCAGCATCTCCTGGATTGAAGGTAGATTCTTTACCATCTGAGCTATGAGGGAAGCTCCACACATATAATATATATATATATATATACACACACCCATATATATATTTATATATATGATAGTGTGACAACAAGACTACCCTAAATTGTACCAATAAAGCCAAATTTGTGGAAATGATTACCTAAGGACAAACTAGAAACCTTGTTGATTCTGTTAAGGTACCCCATCCACAGCTTAACTATTAGGAAAAAGCAAATTTCTTGTAAACGTGCATACTCTGGTCACCAGATGCAAAGAGCCAACTCTTTGGAAAAAACCCTGGTGTGGGGAAAGATTGAAGGCAGGAGGCGGGGCAGCAAAGGTCAAGATCATTGGATGGCATCATCAACTCAATGGACATGAGTTTGAGCAAGCTCCAGGAGATGGTGATGAATAGGGAAGTCTGGCATGCTACAGATCATGGGGTCACAAAAAGTCAGACATGACTTAGTGACTGAACAATGACATCTTGTTTCTGAATGCAAGAGTGGAACGTCTCATCTTTTTCTAGCTTTCTAAGTTAGAATAGATTGTCATATAAAATTTAATATTTTGTCACTGAAGGATCAATACACTAACTTTGAAAAAATAAGCTTGTGAAATAGAAAACAGTATCCATTATGAGATACATGGAGTATGGACGTTAAGCAGAAAAATTAGAATCCCTGTTCCATTATTGATACTTTTCTAAGAGTAGCTTTCTAAGGATAGTTTCAGGCTTTCTTGGTAGCTCAGATGGTAAAGAATCCACCTGTGATGCAGGACCCAGGTTAGATCCCTGAGTCAGGAAGATCCTCTGGAGAAGGGAATGGCAATTCACTCCAGTATTCTTGCTTGGAGAATCCCATGAACAGAGAAGCCTGGTGGACTATAGTCCATGGGGTTGCAGTAAGTCAGATATGACTGAGAGACTAAGCACACATAAAAGATAATTGTATCTATAAAAAGGAAAGGATTTATAGGATGCAACAGTAAGCATGCCACACTTTGAAATTAAAACACCTGCTTTGGGTCTGTGCCATGGAAAGAATGAAAGAGACTGCCATATGGAAAACTCACGTAAAAACATATGGTTTAAAGGAGGTGAATGAAAAAAAGAAACAAAAGACAAAACAAACAGAAAATCCTGCTGAACCAGCCTTTTGTGTCATAGCAACATACAGTTAAAAATCTTTCAGAATATGTTTCCTAAGAATATTTCATTTGTGAGAGATAACCAAAATATGAAATTCTAGAATTTCTATTGACTATAATTGGCTTTAGTTGTGCCTTAAAGTTACCTTTGTCTGAATATATGTTGCATTTTTAAAAACCATAATATATATTTAGGGATAAAAAATGAATTTTAACATGATAGCAATTCTAACATGATCCCTTACAATTATAAGGGGAAGTGACAAAAAGATTTAAGGGATTAGATCTGATAGACAGAGTGCCTGATGAACTATGGATGGAGGTTCATGACATTGTACAGGAGGCAGTGATCAAGATCATCCCCAAGGAAAAGAAATGCAAAAAGGTAAAATGATTGTCTGAGGAGGCCTTACAGATAGAAGAGAAAAGAAGAGAAGCTAAAGGCAAAGGAGAAAAGGAAAGATACACATTTGAAAGCAGAGTTCCAAAGAATAGCAAAAAGAGAGACGAAAGCCTTCCTCAGGGATCAGTGCAAAGAAATAGAGGAAAACATTAGAATGGGAAAGACTACAGATCTCTTCAAGAAAATTAGAGACACCAAGAGAACATTTCGTGCAAACATGGGCACAATAAAGAACAGAAATTGTATGTACCTAACAGAAGCAGAAGATATTAAGAAGAGGTGGCAAGAATAAACAGAAGAGGTTTACAGAAAAGATCTTCATGATTTAGATAACCACGATGGTGTAATCACTCACCTAGAGCCAGACATCCTGGAGTGTGAAGTCAAGTGGGCTTTAGGAAGCATCACTAACAACAAAACTAGTGGAGTTGATGGGATTTCAGTTGAGCAATTTCAAATCCTAAAACATAATGCTGTTAAAGTGCTGCACTCAATATGCTAGCAAATCTGGAAAACTCAGCAGTGGAAACAGGACTGGAAAGGTCAGTTTTCATTTCAATCCCAAAGAAGGGCAATACCAAAGAATGTTCAAACAACTGCACAATTTCTGTCATCTCACACACCAGAAAACTAATGCTCAAAATTCTCTAAACTAGGCTTCAACAGTACATGAACCGTGAACTTCCAGATGCTCAAGCTGGATTTAGAAAAGGCAGAGGAGCAAGAGATCAAACTGCCAAAATCTTTTCAATCATCAAACAGCAAGAGAGTCCCAGGAAATCATCTACTTCTCCTTTACTGATTATGTCAAAGCCTTTGACTGTGTCGATCATAACAATTGTGGAAAATTTTTGAAGAGATGAGAATACTAGACCACCTTACCTGACTCCTGAGAAAACTGTATGCAGGTCAAGAAGCAACAGTTAGAACCGAACATGGAACAACAGATTGGTTCCAAATTGGGAAAGGAGTACGTCAAGGCTACATATTGCCACTCTGCTTATTTAACTTATATGCAGGGTACCTCACAAGAAATGCCAGGATGGATGAAGCACAAGCTGGAATCAAGATTACTAGTAGAAATATCAGTAACCTCAGATATGCAGATGACACCATTCTTATGGCAGAGTGGAAAGAGGAATTAAAGAGCCTCTTGATGAAAGTGAAAAAGGAGAGTGAAAAAGCTGGCTTAAAACTCATTCAAAAAACTAAGATCATGGCTTGGGGTCCCATCAGTCCATGGCAGATAGATGGAAAAACAATGGAAATGGTGACAGAATTTATTTTTGGGGGCTCCAAAATCACTGCAGATGGTGACTGCAGCCATGAAATCAAAAGACACTTGCTCCTTGGAAAAAAAGCTATGACCAACCTAGATAGCATAATAAAAAGCATAGACATTACTTTGCTGACAAAGGTCCATCTCGTCAAAACTATGGCTTTTCCAGTAGTCATGTATGTATGTGAGAGTTGGACTGTAAGGAAAGCTGAACACTGAAACACTGATGCTTTTGCACTGTGGTGTTGGAGAAGACTCTTGAGAGTCCCTTGGACGGCAAGGAGATCCAATCAGTCCATCTTAAAGGATATCCATCCTGAGTATTCATTGGGAGGACTGATGCTGAAGCTGAAGCTACAATACTTTGGCCACCTGATGCAAAGAATTGATTTATTGGAAGACATCCTTATGCTTGCAAAGACTGAAGACAGGAGATGGGGACAACAGAAGATGAGATGGTTGGATGGCATCACTGATTCGATGGATGTGAGTTTCACCAAGCTCTGGGAGTTGGTGATGGACAAGGAAGCCTAGTGTGTTACAGTCCATGGGGTTGCAAAGAGTTGGACACTACTAAGCGACTGAAATGAACTGAAAAAAAATGAATTCTAACATGATACCAAAACCCATGGTGATCCAGACTCAGAATTATTCAGTGTAAAGTACTTTTGTCAGGAACATTTGAAGCCTTAAAAAGCACCTTCAATTTGTTTTTCAGTTCTCTAATGCCATTTTCATCCAGTCTATAATATGCATACTAGAACTGTTGCTCAGAAAATCTGACCATCTTAACAGGTAAATATGCAAATATAACCAATGTAAAAGCAAAAGATTTTCTAACTTCTCATAAACTGATTTTTTAATGTCAGAGCTGAGGCACTAGCAGCTCTCTAGAATCTACAGATTTAAGTGTTAAGAGTGTTGACATTTTCAAGAACATGCCACTATTTTTATTCATTCAGAGTAATTATGGGTTCTTAAAAAAATTCACACACATTCCTTGCTTGAAAAAAAAGTAAACAATCTTCTCTTATTTCTTATATTATTGTCAATAATAATAGGTTTTTCCTGGTAATGTTGCTTTTGCAAAAAGATATATTCATATATTAGAATTTCATTTGTATTAATGAAATTAATCTGTTCTATTTCATATGTTAGAAATCAAAATAGTAAAATAAAGTACCCACATAGGCAGAAAGCTACTATTTATTTTAATCTTTTACCATGAATCTACTGTCCTCAGAACTGAGAGTAACTGTAACTGAGCCAATAAGATTCTTGTGAAGGATTTGGGGGTTAAGACTGACTCTGAGCGTCTCTGAATCAGAGACTTTACCAAGCATTGGAAAAACTTATAAAAAGGACCTACCTAATAGATTTGAAATTTAAAAAAAATCCAATAGCAAACAAAAGAAACAGTTACATGAGGGCAATGCTAGTAGCAACAGACTGGTTAGGAAGCTCTTGCTTTGATATAAGGGAAGAAGGGTGTCGGCATGAAGTAGATAATAATGATGTCAATGAATGTTTCTAAGAGGCTGACTTAAAGATATGGTGAAAAATAAATGGAAGAAGATGGAGGATAGCATCAAAGGATTTTAGTTGGTTCATTCAGGGAGGAATATTGTTCACTTGACTGAAATATAGCAGTTAGAGAATTACGTTTGTGTTTTATGTAAGGCCTGGGGGAAAAACGTAGTTTATTCTTTTGAATTTAGACAGAGGCATGGGGTGTCGATCTTGACTTGAGAAATCTAGAAAACAAGCAAAGGCTCGGCTGCTTCTATGGCAGACATAAGAGCAAGTGAGCACCTGCTCTGCTTCTTAGAGGCTGTGAGGTGAAGGAATGGTGAGTGCGGTTGGGAGGAGTTGTGGACCACCAAGAGAGAGTCATAGAGAAGGAGGAGCCTTGGGACACCCAATAGTAAAACCTGCAGTGTGGACAGAGAGGAAGAGGGCATTGAGGTAGCTCCGGGATAAAGGACAAAAATTGCCAACAAAGTCCATCTGGTCAAGGGTAACAATGCTGGTGATCAGATTGAGAGGAGATCAGGGTTCTCAAACCCTAATCCCTTTTCTGTTGGAAAGCAGCTTGCAGCAGTTATAGCTGTTAGTTGCTCAGTTATGTGTGAGTCTTTGTGATCCCATGGACTATAGCCTGCCAGGCTCCTCTGTCCATGGAATTCTCAGGCAAGAATACAGGCATGAGTAGCCATTCCCTTCTCCAGGGGATCTTCCTAAAGCAGGGATTGAACCTGGGTCTCCTGCATTGCAAGCAAATTCTTTATTCATCTAAGTCACCGGGGAAGCAGCAGTTATAGGCCTGAGTTCAGGGAAGGGAAACCATTTAGTATTAACTTAAATATTGTGGTTTGAAAGAAGTCTTGTATGCTCTCTAGTAACTAAACTGACATTTTGATTGTGACATAACCTAACAATTAAGAGAGGATGGATACTGAAGTTTTCAGCAAGGGAAAGAGGTTACTCTAAATGGGGAAAGTCAAAGGGAAAAGAGGGAGAATGACTCAATTTGACCTCTGATATAAGCTTACTCAGTGCTTATTTAACTTACTTGACACAACTGTGTAGCCCCTAGCTCTCGACCCTCACCTTTATGCTTCAGACATATAGGAGGCCATCTGCTTCCTAAAATGTACAAAATTTTTCTTACAATAGAATATTTATACATAGTGTTTCCATGACCAGGAGTGTTCTTTCCTTGGTATCTTGCATGTTGACCCCTTTTGAAAATTCACTATTGGATAAAGTTTGAATCTTTCAAATATCCTTCCCTAGCCACTGTCACATAGATTAATAGACAAAAGAAGAAAAAGATGAACAGAGAGGAAGAGGATACTTGTAGCTCCACTCATTTGTAAATAGCATGTGTCACATTTTGTAATTGTTTCTTTGCCTACTATATATATCTTCTCCAGTAGGCTCTAAGTCTCATGAAGGCAGATGTTTTGTTCTTTTCATAACACTTTCACACCTAGCATGAAGCTCAGTGCATATGATGACTCAACTCATTAGATATTTATGGAATAAGAGAGAATGAATATACTAGGATGAACATTGAATCACTGTAGTATTTTAAAAGCATCATTTTCCAACAGTTACAGAAATTGAATAATTTGTAGTACATGCATATACTAGAATATTAGGAAGCCACTAAAAATCATGCTTCAAATATTTTCCATGACTAAATGAAATGTTTAACATATAGCAAAGAGGAAAAATCCAGGATAGAATACTGTGTATACACCAAGACCATGATTTTGTATATTAAGCTGCCTTTTATTGAATCCTATTATAAGTAAAGTGTGCTTTGTGGTATAATAAAGACAGGGTGTTAATTAATACAGTTATGAAATTTAGATAATGAATTTTTTTTATATTTTATAAAACCCTGGTTTGTCGAGATTAAATAATAACCCTAATGTCATATTGCTAACAAATAGCAGTGTTGAAAATATGAATGCAGTTATGACTTTAAAATGCTCTTTGCCAGTAAGCTACAACTTACTTGTTAGCAGTATCTTCTGTGTATTCTCTGTCTCTTATACACATCTTAAGAATACTGTTAGTTCCCAGATTCTTTTTCCTCCTTATAATGGTTGCCCTTTTAAAGTCTGATGTGCTTAACACTTATTTAGCTTTCTTAATTGTCTTACTTTGTTATTTCAACACCAATTCAAAAATGACTTTAAGCCTTTATAGGAATTACTATTCAGAGTTATCTTTGCTTTATTATTATATTTAATTTCAGAAGTGTTTAGATGTTAGAGAGTCTCTGGGCTTATTATAGGTAGCATAGTGTGAATCCAAGCTTTTAAGAATTAACAAATGTGTGCTTTTTCCACAAACTTGGAATGTTCACTTTAAATGTCCGTTTGGCATTTAAATTTGTATAAACATACCTAATATAAAATTGTATGTGCATGCTAAGTCACTTCAGTTGGCTCCAGCTCTTTGCCACCCTGTGGACTGTAGGACTACAGTTACCAGGCTCCTTTGTCCATGGGGATTCTCCAGGCAAGAATACTGGAGTGAGTTGCCAAGAGCTCCTCCAGGAGATCTTCCTAACCCAGGGATGGAATTTGTATCTCTTACAACCCCTGCCTTGGCAGGAGGGTTCTTTACCACTGCTGCTGCTGCTGCTGCTGCTGCTAAGTCGCTTCAGTCGTATCTGACTCTGTGCAACCCCATAGACAGCAGCCCATCAGGCTCCCTTGTCCCTGGGATTCTCCAGGCAAGAACTCTGGAGTGGGTTGCCATTTCCTTCTCCAATGCAGGAAAGTGAAAAGTGAGAGTGAAGTCCACTAGCCAAGAACTGTAGATGAATATCAGTACTAGTAAGTAGGTCTGCATGGTGCAGTGTTTTATGTTAGCAATAGTGAGACTATTTTCTATATATTTTAGACTTTGAGGAAAGGAATGAATATATTGAAGATAGTGGAAGCCATATTTCATATGTTTGGAAAGAACTGCAAAGAGAGAGAGGAAAGATTAGGATGTATCCTCTAGCATTGGGTTAGAGATTAAGGTATCAGCATGACATCCGTCTTTCTATCTCTTCTCTATCTCCATTTCTATCTCCACAGTTGACCATTGAACAACTTGGGGGTTAATTTTAGTATAATTTTTAGTAAGTTCTCTGTATCTGAGATTTCTCTGAATCTGTGGATTCAGTCAACTACAAATAGTGCAGTATGGTAGTATTTACTGTTGTAAAATACCCACGTGTAAGTGGACATGTGCCTTGTTCAAGTCAATTGTGTATATACATCTATGTATCTGCTTACATATCCATACTCATCTATGTATCTACATATGTATCTACATACCTATAAGGAAATGCAGAGAGAGAAATTTAGAGAGAAATATATGTTTATATGACTTCCCTGGTGTCTCAGACGGTAAAGCGTCTACCTACAATGCGGGAGACCTGGGTTCAATCCCTGGGTTGGGAAGATCTCCTGGAGAAGGAAAATGGCAGTCCACTCCAGTATTCTTGCCTGGAAAATCCCATGGACAAAAAAACTTGGTAGGCTACAGTCCACGGGGTCACAAAGACTTGGACACAACTGAGTGACTTCACTTTATTTCTTTTCTTCTGTGTGTGTGTGTGTGTATATATATATATATACACACATATATACACACACACACATATGAGAGTACATATATGTGTATCCCTCCAAATACATTATATGTATTTTGTGTAATATATATCATCAATATAACTTTGTTTTATATTAATATATTTTAAAATATTTTATAATACACATTTATGCATTAAGCATTACTATACATATATTTTAGATAATTCATATCTGCTTATTTCATGTGTTTTATACTTTATAATATCCAATCAATTCTTATTATTCCGAGTTCATATTTGTCAATTTACCCACTTACAAAATATATTTTTAATCCCAAAATCAATAGCCACAGTGTTTTTATAGTCATTTGCAGACATGTACAGTGTGGTGAAAAACTGGAATTGCCTAGGGCACCTGTTCTCAGCTTGGGTTGAACAAGGAAACTTTGCTTTCATGTTCCAGTTCTCATGCTGAATACAAGTGTACTGCTCATGGAGTCTTCAGTGCC
Source organism: Cephalophus harveyi (assembly GCA_006410635.1). NCBI lineage: Eukaryota > Metazoa > Chordata > Mammalia > Artiodactyla > Bovidae > Cephalophus > Cephalophus harveyi. The sequence goes on along the minus strand of SJYT01027037.1, from coordinate 3,574 downwards.
AGTTTTTTCACATTTGTCTGTTCTTCATTGGTGATTTTGCTGTTTAGAATTGCTCCTGTGTGTAGTGCTGCAGTGCACTATCGTGCACCTAAGCACAAGAAAGCTGCAGGGTACCTTAGAAAATGTATGTGTTAAATAAATTTCACTCTGACATAGGTTATAGTACTGTTGACTCCAGGTTTAATGTTAATGAACCAACAATAGTGTACATTCAAAAAAAAAAAAAAAGCAAGGAAATTGCCCATTTGCATGTGAAGCAGCTCTGGAAAGTGCTAAGGTAAAATAGATAGCAGGTGATGAGTTATGTAAAAGATATAAAGATGACTGATAAAGCACAGCACAAGGCATTATTGTGAGGCTAAGAGTCAAAGAAATCATTACTCAGGGTTGCATGAGTATATGTCTATAGTCGCACATTTATGTCTGACTCTTTATAACACTTTGGGCTGTAGCCCGCCAGGCCTGTCTGTCCACGGGATTTTTCAGGCAAGAATGCTGGAACGGGGTGCCATTTCCTTCTTTGGGGGATCTTCGTGATGCAGAGATTGAACCCGTGTCTCCTGTCTCTCCTGCATTGCAGGCGATTCTTTACCAACCGAGCCATGGGAGAATCCTCATTCCCCAGGAAAAGGTTAACCTTTCCATGACTCATTTCTTTGTTACAAACAAATACCATATAAAATTAATTATTTGCTATATATAGTGTCTTTAAACACACATACACATTAACAAAGTTATATAGTGATCAGTGGATTGAAGTGCTGTAACCTGGGGCTTATAGGAATCTAACTCTGTATTTCTCCTAAGAACAATGACTCAGTATTCACTAAATCAGTGTTTGTGGCCACTTTGTAGGATAAAACCGCTACAAAGAAAGAGATTGTCTCTATGGACAGATAAGTAAATAGGATGGACAGACAAATATAGAGATAGAACTTATTTATATATGTTTCACCTCTTTCCATTGATACTAGCAGTATTAAATTTGCTGTTCAGTTATTTAGTTGTGTCCGACTCTTTGTAACCCCATGGACTGCAGAATGCCAGGCTTCCCTGTCCTTCACCATCTGCTGGAGCTTGCTCAGACTCATGTCCATTGAGGCAGTGATGTCATCCAACCATCTCATCCTCTGTCATCCCCTTCTCTTCCCGCCTTCAATCTTTCCCAACATCAGGCTCTTTTCCAACGAGTTGGCTCTTCGCATCAGGTGTCCAAAGCATTGGAGCTTCGGCTTCAGCATCAGTCCTTCCAATGAATATTTAGGACTGATTTCCTTTAGGATTGACAGGTTTGAACTCCATGCAGTCCAAGGGACTCTCAAGCGTCTTCTCCAACACCACAGTTCAAAAAAATCAATTCTTTGGTGCTCAGCTTTCTTTATAGTCCAACTCTCACATCCATACATGACTACTGAAAAAACCATAGCTTTGACTAGACAGACCTTTGTTGGTAATGTCTCTGTTTTTTTAATGTATCATCTAGATTTGTCATTGTTTTCCTTGCAAGGAGCAAGCATCTTTTAATTTCATGGTGGCATTCACCATCTGCAGTGATGCTGGAGCCCAAGAAAATAAAGTCTGTACAATTTCCACTGTTTCCCCATCTATTTGCCATGAAGTGATGGGATCAGATGCCATGATCTTTGTTTTTGGAATGTTGAGTTTTAATCCAGCTTTTTCACTCTCCTCTTTCACTTTCATCAAGAGGCTCTTTAGTTCCTCTTCTCATTCTGCCATAAGAGTGTTGTCATCTGTGTATCTGAGGTTACTGATATTTCTCCCAGCAATCTTGATTCCAGCTGTGCTTCATCCAATCCGGCATTTCTTGTGATGTACTCTGCATGTAAGTTAAATAAGCAGGGTGACAATATATAGCCTTTTCCAATTTGGAACCAGTCTGTTGTTCCATGTCCAGTTCTAATTGTTTCTTCTTGACCTGCATACAGTTTTCTCAGGAAGGTGGTTGGTATTTTCATCTCTTGAGAAATTTTCCACAGTTGTTGTGATTGACACAGTCAATGGCTTTGGCATAATCAATAAAGCAGAAGTAGATATTTTTTCTGGTACTCTCTTGCTTTTTTGATGATCCAACGGATGTTGGCAGTTTCATCATTTGTTCCTTTGCCTTTTCTAAATCCAGCTTGGACATCTGGAAGTTCTTGGTTCACAAACCACTGAAGCCTACCTTGGAGAATTTTGAGCATTACTTTGCTAGCATGTGAAATGAGTGCAATTGTGTGGTAGTTTGAACATTATTTGGCATTTTTTCTTTGGGCTTCCCTGGTGTCTCAGAGGTTAAAGCGTCTGCCTGCAATGCGGGAGACCCAGCTTCAATCCCTGGGTCAGGAAGATCCCCTGGAGAAGGAAATGGCAATCCACTCCAGTATTCTTGCCTGGAGAATCCCATAGACGGAGAAGCCTAGTAGGTTACAGTCCATGGGGTCGCAAAGAGTCAGACACGACTGAGCAACTTCACCTTACCTTCTTTGGGATTGCAATGAAAACTGCCCTTTTCCAGTCCTGGACTACTGCCAAGTTTTGCAAATTTACTGGCATATCAATTGCAGCACTTTAACAGCACTATCTTTTAGTATTTTAAATAGCTCAACTGGAATTCTATCCCCTCCACTAACTTTGTTTGTAGTGATGCTTCTTAAGGCCCTCTTGACTTCATATTCTAGGATGTCTGGCTCTAGGCGAGTGATCACACCATCATGGTTATCTATGTCATTCAGATCTTTTTTGTATGGTTCTTCTGTGTATTCTTGCTACCTCTTCTTAATATCTTCTGCTTCTGTTAGGTCCATACTGTTTCTGTCCTTTATTGCACCCATCTTTGCATGAAATAGCTGAATTAAATATACCTGTAAAAAAATTCACAAATAAAAGTAACCAGGGTTCATGGATAATTACTCAGCTTAGTAAGAGAAATTACAAGATGAGCCTAGTGCATTTTATTGAACCAGGAAGCTAGGAGAGGTTTAAAGAATCATGGAGATATGTGAAATGGACACTAAAAGCAATGAAAGGTGCATGCACTGGTTAAATCTAAGATTTTACTTGAGCATTAAAACCAATAACAATAATAATGAATTAAAATTCATTGACTAAAATAAAAATTCATTTTAATGTTGACATTAATGAATGAAATAATGTCATTTGCAGCAACAAAGATGGATCTAAATATTGTCATTCTGAGTGAAGTAAGTCAGAGAAGTAGAAATATCATATGATATTCATTATATATGAAATTTAAAAAGAAATGATACCAATGAACTTACAAAACAAAAAAGACTCACAGAGAATATGGTTGCCAGGGAGAAGGATAGGGGTGAAGGGTAGTTAAGGAGTTGACATGTCACACTACTATATTTAAAATGGGCCATCAACAAGAATATTCTGTATAGCACATGGAACTCTATTCAATGGTATATAGCAGTCTGGATGGGAGATGAGCTTGGGGGAGAATGGATACATGTGTTATGTATGGCTGAGTCCCTTCACTGGTCACCTGAAGCCATCACAACATTGCTTATTAATTGGCTATGGTAGTGGTGATTTAGTTGCTAAGTCA
>SJYT01027011.1:128667-140728 GCA_006410635.1 Cephalophus harveyi | reverse complement strand
TATATATATATATATATATATATATGAAAAATACAAAGTATATTTTGTAAATATAAGTATTTACAAAATCTCATATGTGAATTTTCATAGATGTGCTCTTCATAATAGCCAAAAATGAAAACAATTCAAATGTTCAAGAAATGATGAATGGATAGCAAATATGATATAAAGCTGTCCAACAGTTTAAAAAATGAAGTACTGATACATGCTGTGGCATGGATGAATTTTGAAAACAGTATGCTAAGTGAAAGAGGCCCATTACAAAAGACCACTTATTGGATAATGTCATGAAATGTCCAGAAGAGGCAAATCTATAGAGACTGGAAAATAAATTAATGGTTGTCTAGTCTCCTGGGTTTGGGGATGAGGTGGGAAATAGTAACTGAATGCTAATGAGTACAGGGTTACCTTTGCTGCTGCTAAGTCACTTCAGTCGTATCCGACTCTGTGCGACCCCATAGACGGCAGCCCACTAGGCTCCCCCGTCCCTGGGATTCTCCAGGCAAAAACACTGGAGTGGGTTGCCATTTCCTTCTCCAATGCATGAAAGTGAAAATGAAAGTGAAGTCGCTCAGTCGTGTCCGACTCTTAGCGACCCCATGGACTGAAGCCTACCTTTAGGAGAGAGAAAATGTTCTACAATTCGAATGTAGTGATTCTTGCTCAACTCTGTGAATATTCTATAAAACAACAGGTTATAAACTTTAAATGGATGAATTTCATGGTATATAAATTGCATATCCATAAAGGCAATTAATTTCATGGGATAGACCTATGTGCATTTAGGTCTATTTTTGCATTTTCTGCCCTTTTTGTTGGTCTAGTTAATCCTAAGTACTCTACTGTTTTAACTATGGAAACTTTGTAATGTTTTTGATGCTGGTATGGCTAGTTGGCTCAAATTGTATGTGTTATTTAGGGAACTCCTGGCTATTCTTGATTGTTTACTTTATTTGTAAATTTTATAATCAACTTGTCTAACTCAAGAAGCACACACTAATGTCATTTCTATTGATATTGTGTTAAATTTGTGGCTTATTCTGGAGAGTTAAAAAGTAGATCTATAAATCTTTTGTTAATTTTAGGCAGTTGATATGTAATGAGGAGCATGTTTAATGTAGTACAGTGGAAAACAGAATATTGGGAAACTTTAGAATCAAAATCGTACTTGCCCCCTAACTAGATGTGCAAACTTAGCCAAATTGATTAATTTCTCTATGCTTGAGTTTTCTTATCTGGAAAACAGAGATAGTAGTACTGCAGATACAGGCTGTTTGCAAAATTAAACCTCCACAAGTGTGTGGGGTGTTCTTGTTCTTGTTCTTTTTTTTTTTTTTTCTGCTGCACTCTTAGTGCCTAGTATAGTCCTGGTCCATAGTAGAATCTGAATACATATCTGCTAAATAAATACATGAGATATCTGTTAAGGTTGTTTTATATAATTAATCAAAAGTTAGTTCCTGTTTTTCTTTATTTTAGAAACAATGCCAGCATCAAATTTATCATTATAATATTAAATCACTTTCTTTGGCTTTTTATGCTATTGAAATATTTTATATAAAAGCCATGAACATTTTCTTCTGTGAAATAATTAACAATGAAATTTTGATGTGGTCAGATGTGGATTCCTAAAGTTTATATGTTCTTTTCATATTTTCTTTAGTTTTGTATCTGCAGTAGCACTAAGTGACTGCTTACTGGAAGCAACTCATATAAATAATAAATCAAGAGACGACTTGATTTATTGAAAAGAAAGAGCAGTAAGTCATACCCATATCATCCATATGCATTTTAACAATGCATAGAATTTGCAGTTGAAATAAAATACTCTGATCAGACATTTTTGTCAGTATGATTTGTTCAGGAGTGAGGTTATATTTATTATTAAACAGTAAACTTTCTACAGTAAGTTACTGCAAATATAAGCAAAGCAAACCTGTCAAAATACTAATCCCAGTGAATTGGTAGCAAGATTAGAATAAGAAAATAACTAATGCACCTGTGAGTAAGATTCCCAGCAGTAGCTGAGAAATAGCAGTAGCAAAACAGTAGCAAAACAGCTTTTATTGCTGAATCTCTCTCAGCAATAAAATCTCTCAGCAACATATTCTTACCATATTCTCTCTATAAATATATGTTTAAATTTTAAATATACATTGAGAGAGAATATGGAATATTATAAACGTTATATATATGTATATATATTACATATATATATATGTAGAAAGAGACAGACAGACACAGAAAGAGAGATTGTTAAATTACAGTGAACCCAGTTCCATCCTTGTGTAGGTAAGTCCTGGTTAGAGAAATGCATGCTGATTTATTTATAGAAGTTTGATTTCTGACAATGATTGGAGAATATCTAGCATCCTTAATAATCCTAGAAGTTTGTGTCAGTATGTGTATATTTATGGAAACAAACTTATTTTCCTTTAATTAACTGGGACAGTTCTCCTAATTATGTCATGGAAAGATAACTGAGCTAGTTATAAATGCAGTTATTTTTTTCTTCAATACATCCAAATTGTTTATACAGTAGTCAGCACTATCTGGTTTGAAGACAGGTTTCCCAGATGGCTTTGACATTTCTAGCAAAAAAATTTTCCCTCCAGATTTTTATCTTTTCATCCTCTTCTTTTTTTTTTTTTTTGAGTTTTTGATATTATGATACATACATGTAACTAGATGCATATCTCTGTTAATATTTAATTATGGTAGAGAAGAAGGCATAAACTTTGAGATCAAGAAAATTCAGATTCAAGTTTGCCTCTATCATTTATTAACAGAGAAATCATTTAATTTCTCTGGGCCTCAGTTTCCTCATAGGCAAACCAGCAGGCAGTTTCTTCAACTGCAAATCAATAGCTGGTAACCTCTTTGTTAACCAAGTTAATACCTTCTGAATGCCTAACACTGCCAGACAGAGTAAATACTCAATACAGAGTTGTTATTTTCATTTTCACTATTACATCTCTATTTGTCATTTAATCTAAGTGACTAGATTCCATTGAATGAGGGACACATAGATAGTTCAGCTGCTGTCTATGGCTCTTTGGGAAGTTGTTTGGAAGGGAGGATGACAAGGTTTCTTGCTGTCAAGAAGTCATCATGTCCTGCACATTGCTAGATCCACTCATTAATTTTTAGGTTTCACTCTATAAGACATCACACAGTTGATCTCTTCTCCTTTAAACATTTTCTGCACATGCCTTCCAGGAGACTAATTTGACCATCTGTCTAGGTGCCCTGTCTCAGACTCCTTCCCCTGTTGCTTTTGAGCAACTTGACACTGAAATTTTACAACACCTCAAGGCTTAGTTCTTTGACTTCCCTTTTTTTGGCTTACACCCTTTCCTATGGGATCCTCTTCAGTTTCATAACTTTAAATACCATTTTATGCTGATCACTTCCCCTATTAAATTTCCACCCAGACCTCACTCAGCCTCAGCCTCAGACATAAATATCCAACTGCTTATTTATCTCATTATTTATGTTCATAAAATGAGTTTGGTGATACCATTGCATCTACTTTCTGAATCATTATTTAATGGCAAAAATAAATGTTATTAGAAAACTCCAAAGAGAAAGCAAAAATGAAGCTATGTTTACCTTGTATTAATTTTAGTGCCTGGAACACATTATTTATACAATATAGTAAAACTATATTTTGTGATTCAAAACTAGACAACTAGTCTAGTAACATTTTTTTTCCAATAGCTTTATATTAAGGCGTACTATAGACATGAAATTATAAACTTTTAGGCATAATTTACTGGCAAAGATGCTATTTTTGGACATGGTTTACAAACCACATTAGCATGTTTCTTGTTATTACATTTATTTCCTTTATTTCCTTTTGCTGGTTCACTAGAATGTGAATGAGTAAGGTTTCCTAATTAAAAGTTGAGAATGCCAAGTTAAGTAAAAACAAAATAAAAATAAAAGAATTCCCATTTGGATGGACTATGCAAGTGACTCAAAGAAAACAAAAGACACACAGAAGCTTTAAAAAATGTTATATGGTAGCAGAAAGAAGGTAGGATGGCAAAGAGCACCCACTGCAGAGGAACTGCTCAACAATCAGGTGGACAAGAGGAGCTATTACATGGATGAGAGTCAGTGGTTGCTTATAAACAGCACTACTTGCTTAACGAACTCAAAAGAATCCACATGGAGAGACGGAGATTATGCATGACCTTGACAATAGGAGTTTCTCTTCACCAAGGCTAACTTGAGTAACATGTGCACAGAATATCTAATCTGTCAACAGTAGAGTCTACTACTGAGCCTACAGTGTGGTACCCTTGCCCCAGGAGTACCAGCCAGCTGTCTGATATAGGTTGACTGCCATCTGTGGGGTCGCACAGAGTCGGACACGACTGAAGCGACTTAGCAGCAGCAGCAGCAGCAGCCACCTATTTCAAGGAGAGGTGAAATTGTTCTTGGCAATTTGGCTCCCCTAGAACAGATATGTATTCTAGGTACAGATTTGCTTTTCCAGCTTGTCATGCTCTTGGCATCAGTAGGATATTGACATTGATATAGTCAAGGTACAGAATATCTCATCAGCACAAGGATCTCTTATGTTGCCCTTTTATAGCCACACCCACCTCTCTTTCATACTCCCACCCTTGACTCGAGGTAATCACTCACCTCTTCTCCATTTCTATAATTTTATTCAAAAATGTAATGAAATAAAATATGACCTTTGGGATTAGCTCTTTCCACTCAGTATAATTCCCAGGCATTTTATCCATGTTGCATGTATCAATAATTCTTTCCTTTTTGTTGCTGTGTAATAGACTGTGATATGAATGCATCACAGTCTGTTTAACCATTTGCCTATTGAAAGACATGTGGATTGCTTCCAGTTTGGAACTATGAGTTTTCCCTGTATACATTGTGTGAATGTAAGCTTTCATTTCTCTGGGATAAATGCTCAAGAGTGTAATTGTTAGGTCATGTGGAAATTGAATGTTTAATTTTATAGGAAACTGCCAGCTCTTTTCCATTATGGCTGAATCATTTTCCACTCCACCAGGAAAATTATGGCCTAGTTTCTCTCCATTCTCCTCAGTATCTAGTTTTATCACTGGTTTTTATATTAGTCATTCTGATAGATGTATAGCAATATCTCACTGAGGTTTTATTTTGTATTAGCTATTTCTCTAACAGCTAATTGTGTTGAGTATATTTTCATGTACCTACTTATTATTTGTATATTCTCTTGAGTGAAATAGCTATTCATGTTTTTTGTCCATTTTCTAATTGGTTTGTTTCTTTTTTATATTGCTGTGTTTTGAGAGTTCTAAATAATAGTTCTTTGTCAGACATGTGGTTTGCAAATATTTTCTCCAGAATAAAATTTTGTTTTTATATCTTCTATAGGATGTTTCACAAAGAAAAATTTTTTTCATTTTGATTAAATCTAATGATCAATTTATCCTTTAATGGTTCATGCTCTTGCTATCAAGTCTACAAACTCCTTGCTTAGACCTAGATCCCAAGGGTTTTCCCCTTGTGTTATTTTTTCTAAAACTTTTATAATTTTCCTTGTACATTTAACCTGTGATCTATTTTTTGTAATTTTTGTAAAAGATATAATGTTTAGGTTGAGGTTAACTGTATGTGTGTGTGTGTGTGCACGCCTATGTATGTCCAGTTGTTCCATATCATTTGTTGAAAAGTATGTTCTTCTTCCACTGAATTGCTTTGGCACTCTTGTCAGAAATCAGTTGGCTATATGTGTGCAGGTCTGTTTCTGGATTCTTTATTCTGTTTCTATTCCCATTTGGATGGACTATGCAAGTGACTCAAAGAAAACAAAAGACACACAGAAGCTTTAAAAAATGTTATATGGTAGCAGAAAGAAGGTAGGATGGCAAAGAGCACCCACTGCAGAGGAACTGCTCAACAATCAGGTGGACAAGAGGAGCTATTACATGGATGAGAGTCAGTGGTTGCTTATAAACAGCACTACTTGCTTAACGAACTCAAAAGAATCCACATGGAGAGACGGAGATTATGCATGACCTTGACAATAGGAGTTTCTCTTCACCAAGGCTAACTTGAGTAACATGTGCACAGAATATCTAATCTGTCAACAGTAGAGTCTACTACTGAGCCTACAGTGTGGTACTCTTGCCCCAGGAGTACCAGCCAGCTGTCTGATATAGGTTAACTGCCATCTGTGGGGTCGCACAGAGTCGGACACGACTGAAGCGACTTAGCAGCAGCAGCAGCAGCAGCCACCTATTTCAAGGAGAGGTGAAATTGTTCTTGGCAATTTGGCTCCCCTAGAACAGATATGTATTCTAGGTACAGATTTGCTTTTCCAGCTTGTCATGCTCTTGGCATCAGTAGGATATTGACATTGATATAGTCAAGGTACAGAATATCTCATCAGCACAAGGATCTCTTATGTTGCCCTTTTATAGCCACACCCACCTCTCTTTCATACTCCCACCCTTGACTCGAGGTAATCACTCACCTCTTCTCCATTTCTATAATTTTATTCAAAAATGTAATGAAATAAAATATGACCTTTGGGATTAGCTCTTTCCACTCAGTATAATTCCCAGGCATTTTATCCATGTTGCATGTATCAATAATTCTTTCCTTTTTGTTGCTGTGTAATAGACTGTGATATGAATGCATCACAGTCTGTTTAACCATTTGCCTATTGAAAGACATGTGGATTGCTTCCAGTTTGGAACTATGAGTTTTCCCTGTATACATTGTGTGAATGTAAGCTTTCATTTCTCTGGGATAAATGCTCAAGAGTGTAATTGTTAGGTCATGTGGAAATTGAATGTTTAATTTTATAGGAAACTGCCAGCTCTTTTCCATTATGGCTGAATCATTTTCCACTCCACCAGGAAAATTATGGCCTAGTTTCTCTCCATTCTCCTCAGTATCTAGTTTTATCACTGGTTTTTATATTAGTCATTCTGATAGATGTATAGCAATATCTCACTGAGGTTTTATTTTGTATTAGCTATTTCTCTAACAGCTAATTGTGTTGAGTATATTTTCATGTACCTACTTATTATTTGTATATTCTCTTGAGTGAAATAGCTATTCATGTTTTTTGTCCATTTTCTAATTGGTTTGTTTCTTTTTTATATTGCTGTGTTTTGAGAGTTCTAAATAATAGTTCTTTGTCAGACATGTGGTTTGCAAATATTTTCTCCAGAATAAAATTTTGTTTTTATATCTTCTATAGGATGTTTCACAAAGAAAAATTTTTTTCATTTTGATTAAATCTAATGATCAATTTATCCTTTAATGGTTCATGCTCTTGCTATCAAGTCTACAAACTCCTTGCTTAGACCTAGATCCCAAGGGTTTTCCCCTTGTGTTATTTTTTCTAAAACTTTTATAATTTTCCTTGTACATTTAACCTGTGATCTATTTTTTGTAATTTTTGTAAAAGATATAATGTTTAGGTTGAGGTTAACTGTATGTGTGTGTGTGTGTGCACGCCTATGTATGTCCAGTTGTTCCATATCATTTGTTGAAAAGTATGTTCTTCTTCCACTGAATTGCTTTGGCACTCTTGTCAGAAATCAGTTGGCTATATGTGTGCAGGTCTGTTTCTGGATTCTTTATTCTGTTTCTTTTACCTATGTATCTATCCTTCCATCCATACTACACTGCTTTGATTACCATAACTATATAGTAGGCATTTATTCTATTTTTCAAATCTGTTTTCTTCTACTTTATGGCCTGTACATATAAATTTTATAATAATACATAGATTTTAAATGCCTTAATTGTCACAGAGTATTCTACACTTTAAGAAAGGATTTCCTGTCTTACCATTTACCTTGTCATACAGCAATAAATGGTCTGATGGCATGAGGAAATGCCCTCCTAAAGTCTTAAGTATGGAGTCAAGTGGATTACATCTTTGAGGATGGGGTCCTTTCCTATAAGATGTAATATGCACTCTCAGCTGTTACCAGTATGCGGTGTTTCTTAGCCAAAAATCATGGATGTAGAACCAAGGGTAGAAATGACTTCCCTCATTATCATTATCATCAATGAGTCTCTTACAGAATTTCTGCTTCTAGTCCTACTACTTTGGACTCTGTTGATTGAGTGGTATTGTTAACAGTTAATATAGGATTTTATGAGGAAACACTGAACTAGATGTTGAGACAACCATCTGGCCATTTGGAGTTTCTAGTCCCTCTTTACCAACAGGCAAAGAAAGAGTTTATTGTATTAGCAGGGGATCTTGAATCTGATGATCAGCAAGAAATAGTGTTTGTGTTTCACAGTGAAAATTAAATCTAGTTCTAGAAATTAGCATTACAGGAGTGCCTTTTAGTACTTCTATACCCAATTAAGTGAGAATTATAACAATACAATTAAGAGCTAAGTTCCTTTAGCAATGAAGGTATGAGTCATAAAGAGACAGGTCCACCTGGAAGCTGGCAGAGAGAAAAGAGATCATTGAATCAATATTAAAAAACAAGGTTATAGGTACCACCTGCAACCTTCAAATGCAAAAATGAAGATTAGAGTAGCTATCATATGTTTCTCTTGCTTTATTATAATGATATTTATACCTATTAACTAATCTTTCCCAAATTAAATTTACTGATAGTTGTGAATCTATAATATTTAGTTGAAAAATATCAAAGAAAGAGTGTGGCTTTACTGAAAAAAGAATGAGCATTACTTCAAAATGAAAACAGAGACTTATGGGATTTGGGGTCTTCTCTTTTTTAATAGATGGTGAGGGTGTCTTACATAAGAAATAATTGCATTAGGTAGGTAGAAACATGTTGTTCTGTTTCAGTTTGTAAGTTTAAATATGGATGAAGGGTGTGTAAACACAGAATAGCTATCAAGGAACTGGCATTTCTTCTGGGCCCTTTCTTTTATTTATTTATCTATCCATCCAACCTAAGAGGGCCTCTCCAATCAGTGAAATATAAAGAAACAAAGACAAAGTTATAGCATCTTGACCTTGTTTCCTATTTTTCAGCTTGATGAAACCTACCTGCTCATGACCTTGCGACAGATGCATTGCAGTCCGTCCAAGTCCTCTCCAGGACCTGATGTCCAGGAAGTAGCTCAATGCCCTGCATCCCCACTTGCTAGCATTTGGAGTGGCACCTGTATAACTCTGAGCCAGTCTGTGGGAGGGTAGGGCTGGGACAATTCCTAGTGAAAATCTTCAGGTTTGCAGCTCAAATGAAATCTGGTTAAAAAGGTTTTTCAGAGGACTCTATCTATTCAGGGAACTAAGTTCAATATATTCTTTAATTACCAGTGACTTGGTATCTAATTTTTATCTGATGCCCTTTGGTGAACACTAACTGTAAGCAGTTAGAGAAATGAGGCTGGTATAGTTAATAAATAACTGGCAAATCTTACAGGCAGGTGCTATATGATAACACAGTCAGATACAGATGGGTAACATTCTAACCTTTGCTTTACCTGGTGACCTTTCCCATTTGAGCTCATAGATGGTAGCCTCCACTTCCTGAAAAGAGTACAAAACCAGAGACTAAAGGAAGCCACATTGTTGGCCTATAAAATCAAATGAATATTCCAGGAAAGATGTGAATTGAGGTGGGATCTGGCAGAGCCAAAATTTTATTTGTCCTTCAAATATGTAAGAATCCTTTTTGTGAGAGGTTGCAGAAGTTAGTATTTTTAATTTCAGCAAAAACAGAAGTTATTTTACTATTGTTGAGATAGGAAGACTGGTGAATGTTAAGTCTTATGAATAGGCTTCTCAAATTGCTAGACTAACTTTCAGTTGTAAAGAGCATGCCATCATTTAAAAAGAGGTTTGCGTAATGATTCATATATTTTAAAGCATATATATGATTCAACATAGATTTTTATTTCATGGATGGCTTACTACAATTCTTCAATTTCTCCAATGAAAAGGAACTTTTTAAAAACACTAACGTTAAATATTAATATTATATATAATAGATATGAATTTGAGCAAACTCCAGGAGATGGTGAAGGACAGGGACACCTGGAGTGCCACAGTCCATGGGGTCGCAAAGAGGCGGATATGACTTAGCAGCTGAACAATGACAACATTTATGTGTGTGTGTGTGTGTGTGTGTGTATGAATTAACTTTTTTAGAGAAGAAAGTTACTTTTGCTTTTATAAATCAAATATTATCATTTTTACTATCATAATTATTAGTATTCTTCTGAGTTTCCATGCCACTTCAGGAGAGCATGAGGTGATAAGAGAGTTCAATCTTTCCTTGAAAAGAACCTTTTTTGAGAAAACACATGGTGAATTTAACAAAATAAAGCAATAATTAAAGCAATGATTAGCATTTTTACAAGTGATCTGTAGAGCAGATAGAGCAGAAGTTTCACTTCAGATGCCATTGCTACTTGAAAGTAGTTTTGGCAAGTTGGTTTTATTCAGCTTCTATTTTTTAAATAAAATTATGCATATGTTTTATTATATTCTTTTAACTCATTAAATAACACCTTCTTGGAGTTTTTTTTTTTTTTTCCTTCAAAGAATATACAATTCTAGAATGGCTAGAGGCTCAGATCCCTCATTATTATTTTGCCCTCAGATTTTTAACTGAAAGGATTTTCTTGCAGAGAATATCAAACAGCAAAGTTTCTGGAGGAGGAAATTTGCTCATGGTTGCCAGAAACCACATTTGTACCCACAATGTGGACTCAGTCTGTTATTTCAAGAGTACAGTCCTTTAAGACCATGATTTATTTTACCAAGGAAGTTTTTTTTTTAACTTTAACTCAGATTAAAGCCTCACTCTACAACAGAAAGACAACTCTAATGATGGGCAAAATCTCATATCTGCCCTTGGATTGTTTCAGTAGAAAGTGTAAGCACATGCAGTACACTAGCTCTTGATCAGTCTGCCCACACATGAGGCTCTTCTCCATTTTTTTCAATCATTTAGAGACATAAATTGCACATAATAGTACAGAGAGAGAAGATAAGCTGAGTTAGATCCATTTTTACCCATAAAGGAAGGTTATTTATAAAATGGTGGCTCATGTGGAAGAACAAATGATTTTTATTAAAAAGAAGGAAATTGCGTGGTTCTAAAAAAATCTTAAAATAAATAATTCTAACAATGGAGGAAGCAAAATCACCCCCTGGCAAATCTTGATAGATTATTTATGCTTTTGGAATAGAGTCATCCAGGCATATGACCATCCTTGATTAATAATGAATGTGGTTTCAGGACAATCACAGCACTGTATTGTGTTACAAAGCCAGCACTAATCATCTGGAATAGAAGCAGTAAATGTGATTACAATCAGGAGAGATCAGCAAATGATTGCTCATCAGAGGAAAGTGTATAATATAACCATAATTCTATAAATTGGCTTCATGTAGTAAAACCTGAAATGCAACCAGACTAGTTCCTGCTCAGTTAGTTTGGCCATAATCTTAATGTCATCCTCTCAAAGAGGTCACCATGTTGGAAGGGCTTCAAATGGGGCCAGGGACTGAGGGAATGAGGAGGTAAACTCAACAGAATCAGGGTAAGCATGAGCTGATATTTTGAACCTGTGTTGGATTGCATTCCTCTCCTCTTTGTTCCCCTGAAGAGTGCTGCCTTGCTCTGTAATATCCTGCATCTTTTATCAGTGGTTTTATCAGTATTTGGTTTTGTAGTCACCTTCTCTTCTGCTCACATGGACACTTTATATGCATTAGCACCATCTCTCATATCTTGTGTCCTCTGCAAGTTCTTTGTAGCAGAAGTATGTTTCAGTTCAGTTCAGTCGCTCAGTCGTGTCCGTCTCTTTGCGACCCCATGAATCACAGCACGCCAGGCCTCCCTGTTCATCACCATCTCCCGGAGTTCACTCAGACTCACGTCCATCGAGTCCGTGATGCCATCCAGCCATCTCATCCTCGGTTGTCCCCTTCTCCTCCTGACCCCAATCCCTCCCAGCATCAGAGTCTTTTCCAATGAGTCAACTCTTCGCATGAGGTGGCCAAAGTACTGGAGTTTCAGCTTTAGCATCATTCCTTCCAAAGAAATCCCAGGGTTGATCTCCTTCAGAATGGACTGGT
>SJYT01027011.1:79536-128438 GCA_006410635.1 Cephalophus harveyi | reverse complement strand
TTCACAGTCCAACTCTCACATCCATACATGACCACAGGAAAAACCATAGCCTTGACTAGACGGACCTTAGTCGGCAAAGTAATGTCTCTGCTTTTGAAAATGCTATCTAGGTTGGACATAACTTTTCTTCCAAGGAGTAAGCGTCTTCTAATTTCATGGCTGCAGTCACCATCTGCAGTGATTTTGGAGCCCCCAAAAATAAAGTCTGACACTGTTTCCACTGTTTCCCCATCTATTTCCCATGAAGTGATGGGACCAGTAGCAGAAGTATGTTTAGATAGTCAGAACTGGTGTTCTTGATATTCCTGCTTGAACTCTGTGACGTTGGTAGATCCCCATCTACTCATGCATGTCAAGTTGCAGACGAGTGGGGACATCTATCCTGCTATCTCTTGCACCAAGAGTTCAATTGCACCTTGATGTGAAAGGTAGAGTATGCACAGATGTTAGTCAGTTCATATTAAGATACACAACTTCTGTGGTGAGACGCTTGAGAGCAAAAGAGCACTGACCTTTAGGGCAATGTTGAAACTTCAGGTTCTCTATTCCCATCTTTTCTTACAATGGCCCTTTAACCATTATGGATAGAGGTTGTTCTTATCATAGAATACAATGCAACTAACAGGGAATTCTAAAAGCTATTTCTGTGTGTGAGCAAATCTAACATGTTAACTTTTGTAAGAACTTATTCCTAAGAGCTTATCTTGATATATTACATGACCTTATAATGCTTTTGTGTACAAAACCCCAAAAGTTAGAATAACTATTTCTACCAATTTCCTAACTCAAGCTGAGTGTCATATCTTACTTGATTTGAAATGTGCTCATGAGGAAGTTGAAATAAGCTGGATGCAAAGTGGAAAATACATCATTTTCCTTCCAAAATAGTTTATGGAAAAGCCATAGACAATAAGAAACAGGCCCAAGCCTACTCACTGAATTGTGAGTCTCTCCTTCAAGCCTACATTTTCTTGTGTTTTTGTGAAGACATTCATATGAGGTTGTGGGAAGGTCCATGTATTCCTCCACATGTTCCTGACTCATCCAGCATCTGCATCCTCTTGGAAAAACGTGAAAAACCATTCATTGCTCTTAACATACTTTTTCTTAATGCATCATTTCAGATAGCAATAATACTTTATAAATGTGTTTTGATACTAATGTTTCTTCATAGAAGATATAACAGGTTAGGAGTAAAAAGATCTGAGTTCTAAAATATTCCTGTTATTCATCTATTTTGTAAATAAGATTTTCATGTATCAGTTTTATGTAGGGGAATGAAACTTTATTTTCAGATAATTGTGTGTGTGAGAGTATGCACATGTGTGGAAAATGTCTCATATTTTCAGTGCCAAAATGTTCAAATGTCATCTATTTTAGTGATGCAATTTTAAAGGGATTGATGCTACTACATATATAAACCAGAATAGATTTATTTGGATATTCATTAGTGTATTTCTTCTACAGTTTTAATTTCTCCATACATAAAAAACCCTATAACCCACAATAACCAAAATTTAAATTAAATCTATACTGAAATTACGTGATCCATATGTTATTTCAAATAGCTGTGTTGCTGCATGCATTCTCCATCATGTCTGACTCTTTGCCAATGGACTGTAGCCCACCAGGCCCCTACTGGCCAAAAAATTTTATTCAGTTCTCTTAGTAGCTGTGATCAAGAAATCAATAAAAATGTTTCTCTGGCTATAAAGTGTATCCTCCATTGCAAAAAACTTGGCCTTACTTTCAACTTTCAAATAAAGTTTGACATTTTTTACCTTCTGAAAAGAGAGCCTCATATCTATGAATAGTAAGATTTGCCTTAAGTTTCAGACCTATGTTCTGTCTAGCTTGGCATAAAACTCCTTCAGGAATATTCCCTGGAAATACAGTCCTAAGTACAAAATGTGGGATCAGGAGTAGGCCTCATAGTTGTTGTTTTCTTTTAATTTGTTTTTAATTGGAGGAAAATTGCTTTACAATGTTGTGTTGGTTTCTGCTGTATAGCAATGCAAATCTACCATAATTATACATGCGTCCCTTCCCTTGTAAGGCCCCCTCCCCTCTCCCCTATCCCACTCCCTAGGTCATCACAGCGCTCCAGGCTGGGCTCCCTGTGTTATGTTAAAGAATCTGCTTGCCAATGCAGGAGACAAGGGTTGGATCCCTTGGTCCAGAAGATCTCCTAGAAAAGGAAATGCAACTTCCTAACTGTTAATCCTAGTTCTGCTAACTGCTAGAAATGTGACCTTGGGAGAGTTAACTAACCTCTCTGTGCTTCCATTTCTTCTTCTGTAAATGGAGATAATAATACTGTTTACCACCAATATTTATTGTGAGGATGGACTGACCTAACCGTGGTAAAAAGTAGTTCTTGACATTTATTAAGCATTCACTAATATCAAGTGTAAATATCATACACAACAGTCCAGTTTGGTTCTGAGTATCCTTTCTTCGGTGACAAACTTCAATGCTCTCATCTATGGATGCATAAAAATCTTTTTGAAATAGTGTCAATTTCCCTCTGTAAAATCAGTAAAAAGAATGAATATCTCAGTTTTACTATACTCAAGGCCTTCCAAATCATTCGTTCAGGCTTTGTTGCTCTGGCTGGCATATTTGAGCTTGAAAGACTATATGATAGGCTATGAAAAGAATCCCATAGCCCCCTTTTAAATCAAGGTCCCTTCATATTTGTTTTTACAATACAATGTAATTAAATGGGGTAATTTTGCTAAGTCTAGGAGAGAGATTTTTTTTAACAAATAAGATACTGAAGCTTGTGATTGCAGCTAATAGATTATTCACTGTAAATGTAAGATCTCCATTGTGTAATTTTTGCTGTTTTATAAGAAACAATTTCCATATTAGAAAATTCCCTTTAAAAGAGAATTTCAAAGAGGGAAATCAGTAATTTAGGCTTTAAGCATCACAGAGAAGTGCTTCTTGAAATTCAAGGAAAGAATCAGCAACATTTTCTCAGACTGTACATGGTTCTGGTTACCATGGACATACCAATTCAAGGTTATCTAAAGGCACACAGCATGAAAAATCTACACAATGCAGTGAAGTATATAAATGATTCCAGAGTATTGTGTAAATCTTTAGTGGATGCTTGTTATAAGGTTTGACTGTTTATGATCTTCATCAGAATAATTGTATGTACATATATTTGTATTGAATATATATATGTATGTATGAAGATAGCTTCTATATTTTTGTTAAGATTGTTGTCTCAGTGAAAAATCATGAAAACTCCTGAAGTCTGGAAAAATCTTCAATTCATTTAAAGATGGATGAGAACTAGGTTAAGGGCTAGTACTATCATAATCATGGCATTAAATTCTATGTGAATTAATTTATTTTTATTCATTTTATTAACATAACTACATACTGAGTACCTAGCGGGTGGTAAGGACCTTTTAAATATTAAGTCTTTAAATATTAATAAGACATGTTACATGATTTTCAGAAGCTGATTGAGTGGAAGAAAAGAATGTATGAATTATCACTGATGTGATGGGATAGGGTGAATGTTGTTAAGAGAGAGCTATACAAAGAACCAGGAAGCAGGAAGGATGACTTGATTGGCTGAGGGTGGGGAGAGAGAAGTGATAGGACGTGCAGACTTTCCAGAGGAAGCACCATTTGATCTGGACGTTGGTGGCTTTGTAATAAGAAAAGAGGGATAAAGAGTTCTCAAGGTCAGAAGTCAATCAAAACAAGTTCATGACATACCAACACTGAGATACAGTAAGTATGTTGATGTGACCAGAGTACGTCACATCAAAGAAGCAGCAGAAAAATAAGTTGGTTAGGGCTAGACTCTAAAGAGTTTTTGTGCCACACTAAGAGTATGTTTTTGGTCTTGTGGACAATTAGAAGCTAGTGGATATTTGAGGAGAGGAAATATTTAGACTTATATGTTTTAGAAAAGTAAGCAAAATATAGATAGATTAAAAACTATAAGAAACTGGAAGCAGGCAAACTAGTCAAGAGTGACATGTGCAGGTAAGTGATGGTTAAAGCTGGAGTCAGGCACTGTTAGTGTTAGTGGAAAGGAAGAGAAATTACAGAGCTTCCTTTGTGACCAACTGAATATGAGTGGCAAGAAGAAAGACAGTCGACAATGGTTTCCAAAACCATAGAGATAGGATGTTTTTTATTAGTGCATCCTGTCCCAGAAAGTTTTATGAATAATTGGAAAAAAATTAGTGACAAAATTTTATTGGGTATGGAAATAATTCAAGCAAAATAGAAGTTATCTAACTTCTAATTTTCGCCGAGTGTATTTGGTAAAAAAGAAAAAAGAGAAGGCTAGGGTGGGATGATTTGAGAGAATAGCATTGAAACATGTATATTATCATATGTGAAATAGATCGCCAGTCCAGGTTCAATGCATGAGACAGGGTCCTCAGGGCTGGTGCCCTGGGATGACCCTGAGGGATGGGATGGGGAGGGAGGTGGGATAGGGGTTCGGGATGAGGGACACACATATACTCATGGCTGATTCATATCAGTGTATGGCAAAAACCACTATAATATTGTAAAGTAATCAGCCTCCAATTAAAATTAATTAATTAATTTAAAAAAGGAATGGCAACACAGAAGTTCATCCTTGTTTAAATGGTTGCAACTTTCAGAGTAACAGAGTCTGAGTACAGAATGGTGATGATATTGTTGATATTGAAGATAGTCACTTAGATACCCCTATACAGGCATGCATGCATGCATGCAAGTTCAGTCGCTCAGTTATGTCCGACTCTTTGTGACCCTGTGGACTGTAGCCCACCTGGCTCTTCTGTCAATGGAATTTTCCAGGCAAGAATACTGGAATGGGTTGCCATTCCTCCTACAGGGGATCTTCCTGACACAGAGATTGAACCCACATCTCCTATGTCTCTTGAATTGGTAGGTGGATTCTTTACCACTGCACCATCTGGGAAGTCAGATATGCCTGTAGGGGGCTCAAATAAAAGGTGAAGTGTACCATCAACCAGGGCTCCCCAGGTGGTGCAGTGGTAAAGAATCCACCTGCCAATCAGAAGATGCAGGAGATGTGGGTTTGATCCTTGGGTCAGGAATATCACCTGGAATAGGATATGGCACCCACTCCAATATTCTTGCCTGCCAGATCCTGTGGACAGAGGAGCCTGACGGACTACAGTCCATCAGGTCACAAAGAGTTGGACATGACTGAATGACTGAACACACACATACTAAGAAGAATCAGAGTTTTAAAAGAAGTAGTTCCATAAGATAAAATGAAGAAATGTGGTTGGTAATATACTGTAAATGAAAAACTATAAACTAGAAAGAATGGAGGTGGAAAAGCCCCATGATTCCACTACATAATATAGTAGACAATTCATATTAAAGAGAAGGTTTATGAATGTTATAAATGAGAAACTTTAGCTGAAAATAAAAACTTGTTTCACTCTTTTAAAAAATTCATGCTCAGGAGGTATCTTCTAAATGTGACATCACTCCCTAAACTATTGCCAACGCCCTGATTCTATTTTCCTAAGCATAAGCTGGAATCAAGATTACCAGGAGAAATATCAATAACCTCAGATATGCAGATGACACCACCCTTATGGCAGAAAGTGAAGAGGAACTCAAAAGCCTCTTGATGAAAGTGAAAGAAGAGAGTGAAAAAGTTGGCTTAAAGCTCAACATTCAGAAAATGAAGATCATGGCATCTGGTCCCATCACTCGATGGGAAATAGATGGGGAAACAGTGGAAACAGTGTCAGAGTTTATTTAGGGGGCTTCAAAATCACTGCAGATGGTGACTGCAGCCATGAAATTAAAAGATGCTTACTCCTTGGAAGGAAATTTATGACCAACCTAGATAGCATATTGAAAAGCAGAGACATTACTTTGCCAACAAAGGTCCATCTAGTCAAGGCTATGGTTGTTCCATTGGTCATGTATGGATGTGAGAGTTGGGGGACTGTGAAGAAAGCTGCCACCGAAGAATTGGTGCTTTGGAACTGTAGTGTTGGAGAAGACTCTTAAGAGTCCCTTGGACTGCAAGGAGATCCAACCAGTCCATTCTGAAGGAGATCAGTCCTGGGTGTTCTTTGGAAGGAATGATGCTAAAGCTGAAACTCCAGTACTTTGGCCACCTCATGTGAAGAGTTGACTCATTGGAAAAGACTTTGATGCTGGGAGGGACTGGAGGCAGGAGGAGAAGGGGATGACAGAGGATGAGATGGCTGGATGGCATCACTGACTCAATGGACATGAGTTTGAGTGAACTCCGGGAGTTGGTGATAGACAGGGAGGCCTGGTGTGCTGCAATTCATGGGGTCACAAAGAGTCGGACACAACTGAGCGACTGAACTGAACTGGCTGAAGGCTTTCATTAGAGCCATTTTTTCTATAAGTCCCATCTCATGCCAATTTCTGCATTGAGCCGATCATGGGTGAAGAATTCTTAACCACTTCAATCTTCTATCTCCAAATCAGGTGAGGTTTAGCACTTTGTAACAGTGGCAGGGCTTCCCTTGTGGCTCAGATGGTAAAGAATCTGCCTGCAATGAAGAAGACCTGGTTCAATCCCTGGGCTGGGAAGATCCCCTGAAGAAGAGAACGGCTATGCACTCCAATGTTCTTGCCTAGAGTATCCCATGGTGAGAGGAGTTTGGTGGGCTACAGTCCATAGGATTGCAAAGAGTCAGACATGACTGAGTGACTAACACTTTCAGTTTTAAACTTCAGCTTCAGCTTCCCTCTTTGGACTTTCCTAGTGCCTCAGACAGTAAAGAATCTGCATTCAGTGCAAGAGATACAAGTTCAATCCTTGGGTTGGGAAGATCCCATGGGAAGGGAATGGCTACCCACTCCAATATTCTTGTCTGGAGAATTCTATGGACAGAGGAGCCTGGTGGGCTAGAGTCGGGTGACAAAGAGTCAGACACGACTGAGGGACTAACACTTTCACTTTCAACCAAGTAGCATGAGTGTCTCAGAGAAGACCACCCAGACTTCTCTGCTGATTATATTCAGGACTAGGAGCCTCAGTGATGATTATTGTTCTGCTTCCTGAACTGCAACTCCTTCTGCATCTTAAGTCTTAAGTCTCAGATGTGAACTTCTTATTTCATTCTGCCCGCATATTTTTGTCATTCTCTTTTCTTTACACTGCAGTTCACCTTCTCTACAGCCTGACACTGTGTCCCAGTTTTGGTACCTGAAACTCTAGTTTCCTGTGGATAAACCTCAGGCAATAACTAGTAGCTTCTGCCCCAAGATTACCCCAACCTGGATTCTGTCCATCTGCTAGGATCCCTAATCCCCCTACTAGGTTCCAACTAGTAGGTTTCTTCAGTTATGCTCAACATTTGTGCGCTGTCTTTACCATGTCTTTTCTCTCCTGGCACTCTATCATTATTAAGTTTTGCACCCAGTGTCTGACCATTTGATCAGGAATAAGATCCAGTCCTGGTCCTGCTTCTCTCACTCTCTGTACTTCCTTGGTTTGTGATAAAGAGACTTTAGGTTTTATTCCACAGTCAGAAAAAAAAAAGAGGCAAAGAGTAAGGAGAGAGAGAGAAAGAAAGAGAGAGAGAGTAGACGTACTGCTTTTAATAAATTATGAGCATATAATCACCCTTCTCCTACTCTGAAGCCCCAGACCTACAGTGACAGATGCCAGAGGCCCCCCAAATTAACTTTTTGGCTTTATTCAGGACTCAGAAGAAGCTATAGGGTCTGAATAGGGAACTTTTTTGAGCCTGGCCACCACAGTTAATGGATATGGCATGAAACCCTGGTCCCTTATCCATGGCATGGTAAGAAGTGTGAGCAGCATTGTGTTTCCATGCAAAAGTACTAGGAAGCCATCTTCTGAATACTACCCTGGTTCTGTTTCACATGGACTAATTCTTTCTTCTCCTTTCTACTGATACATCTTCAAATGTTGTTTCAAGTCTAGCAAAGAGAAAGTGAAAGGGGGCGGTTGGCAGTGAAAATAGATGACACCCACCAATCTCTCAAAGGAATGACGACTTGATAGGTCAATATTGACATACTTAATTGGTAAAGAGATAATTTGCATGGATTTGATATGCTCTTAAATAAAGAGGACTAGGGGCCCTTTGGAGAGCATTTTGCCTTCTCCTTTCTTCAATTAACATAACTCTATGTGATAAGTCTGCTAGTAGAGTGTTCTCTTGGATTAATCTTGATCTAAATATAAAGAGATGAGTGCAACTGTGCGGTAGTTGGAGCATTCTTTGGCATTGCCTTTCTTTGGAACTGGAATGAAAATGGACCTTTTCCAGTCCTGTGGCCACTGCTGAGTTTTCCAAATTTGCTGGCAGATTGAGTGCAGCACTTTCACAGCATCATCTTTCAGGATTTGAAACAGCTCCACTGGAATTCCATCACCTCCACTAGCTTTGTTCGTAGTGATGCTTTCTAAGGCCCACTTGACTTCACATTCCAAGATGTCTGGCTCTAGATTAGTGATCACATCATCATGATTATCTGGGTCGTGAAGATCTATTTTGTACAGTTCTTCTGTGTATTCTTGCCACCTCTTCTTAATATCTTCTGCTTCTGTTAGGTCCATACCATTTCTGTCCTTTATCGAGCCCATCCTTGCATGAAATGTTCCCTTGGTATCTCTAATTTTCTTGAAGAGATCTCTAGTCTTTCCCATTCTGTTGTTTTCCTCTATTTCTTTGCATTGATCGCTGAAGAAGGCTTTCTTATCTCTTCTTGCTATTCTTTGGAACTCTGCATTCAGGTGCTTATATCTTTCCTTTTCTATCAGTGCATGGGGTGCTGCTTCTCCAGGGCATACCCCACTCCAGCGAGGTCTAAGAAGACAATGTTGGTCCCCAAGAACATCACCTCGGAAGCCACATGCTGTGTGGCCAAAGCATTTACCAAGGTGAGGACCTAAAGGGCCCCAGAAACTTTCTAACAGTTCAGCCAGAGAAATGTCATCACAGCACATCCATGGGCTTCACGCCAGAGGTAGCTAATGACCAGTCCTTCAAAGGGCCTTTGTGGAGCGAAGGGCTGAGCTTGTCCGCTTTAACCAAGACAGTCAGGAACCTTGTGGGCAGAAGGTGGATCTATCCAGAATGAAGAAAGTGGACAGAGGTGATAAAGGGCAGGTTGGGAGAGAACATAGAATACTTATACAGTGCAAATCTAAGCTTTCGGAATGAAAATATCAGCTGAAAAGGAGACTATGCAAATATAGCAAGCATCTGTTTTTAAAAGTACTTGTTTATTTCTTTGGCTGCACAGGGTCTTAGTTGTAGCACTCAGTATGTGGGATCTTTAGTTGTGGCAGGCAGGATCTAGTTCTGACCAGGGATGGAACCTGGGCCCCCTGCACTGAGAGCTAGAGTCCCAGCCACTGGACCAGCACAGAAGTCCTGTACAGCAAGCATCTATTCAGTTCAGCTGGCTAGAGACAATTTTACTGAACAGTTTTCAATTTCGCTAGCCTACCTGTCTATCCATCGACATCTAACTATCATCTCTCTTTTTTTCCCTTCCCCTTTAGGCCACAGTGATGGGAAATGTCAGAGTGGAGAACCACACCGAGTGCCACTGCAGTACTTGTTATTATCACAAATCTTAAATATTTTGCAATGGGCCGTGTTGATAATGGCTGATTTGCTCAAAAGGAAAATTAATTTGTCCAGTGTCTATGGCTTTGTGAGATAAAACCCTCCTTTTCCTTGCTATACCATTTTTAACCTGCTTTGAGAATATACTGCAGCTTTATTGCTTTTCTCTTTATCCTACAATATAATCAGCAGTCTTGATCTTTTCATTTGGAATGAAATATGGCATTTAGCATGACCATAAAAAGCTGGTTTCACTGGAAATAAAGTCTTTTAAATCATCACTCTATCACTGAATTCTAATTTTTTCTGAAAAGTTTCAAGCCAGTTACTTTTGATAGGATTAATGGAAGGGAGTGAGCCAGTGGGTGAGCTGGGTTCCCATGTAGTCAATGACCTAATTCTGGAGAATTTTATTCTAACCAAGCCTTCTAGAGCAAGCTGTGAGCCCCTCAGACAGTGGGCTACTCATGAGACAATCCATTGGGGTGAAGGAAGAAAATATAACTTCTATTTCTATTCATTTGCATATTGTCTTTAGATGCCCATTTGGGTGAGTTTGATAGAAGTACAGATACATTAAAAAATAGAACTGATAACAGATAAGGCTTTAAAAAAACTTCATTCATCACCAATTTGTCAAGATTCCATTTCAAAGTGAAAAACCAATTTCTAACAGGTTGGTAAACACAGCAGATGGCAGGGTGAAAAATTAAAGTGAGTGCCTGTACCTTTAAAGAAACACTGAAATGTGCACACATTACTTAACTTGTTCATTCAGTCATTTATTTACATATAGTCTTGGGTGTATAAAATTTATAAATAAATACATATGTGGATATTGGGGATGTTTGGTCACAAACTTTTGTACTGAAAATTTTAAATTAAAAAAAAATACTGAACTGAACTGAACTGAAATGTAAAGAATTATAATACTAGCAAAGTTGAAGTTTCTATTCACTCTTTAAAAATTAGTTTTCAATTATACAATAAAACATGAATATGTGAAAAACTATAACAGAGATAAGGTTAAAATATCATTTAATCATCTCTATCCTATTTGCTTTTAAAACTATGAAATTTATTTCTTTGAGTTTTCTCTTCACAATTTTTATCCATTTGGTACATTATATAAAGTGGTTCTCAGGGACCTCTAGAGAATTAATTTTTGTCCTTTCAACATGAATTTAACTTTACCTTAGGTAATCTGATTCTATTTGTTTTGTGATCCTTCTTGGTAGTTTGCTTGTATTGCAACTCTGGGAGAAAATGTCAGAAAGGCAGAGAGAAATGATATGACAGCTCACAGCTGGATATTAGTTGAGCTTCTCTCCAGAAATAAAGGAATGCATGTATATGAGCCCTTGCTCAGAACAGCATACAGGGACATTGTTTAGCTGATAAAAGGCTCAACTTGACTAATGTATTATTTTCCTAGAACTGCCTTAACAAGGTGCCATTAACTAGATGGCTTACAACAACAGAAACTTACTGTCTCACAATTCTGGAGGCTAGAAGTCCAAAATCAAGGAGTGGGCAGGGTTATTCTCACTCTAAAACCTGTAGAGGAGTGCTTTCTTGCCTCTTAGTCTCTGGTGGTTTGCTTGGCAATCTTTAGAATTCCCTTGCTTGTAGATTTATCACTTCAACCCTCTGTCTTCACAGTGTGTTCTCTGTGTGTCTCTTTACTTTGTCTTCCCTCTGTAAATGTCTGGTTTGTGTCCAAGTTTTCCCTTTTTACAAGGCCATGAGTCATATTGGATTAGGGTGCACTTTAATGACTTTTTAACTTGACAGCATCTTCAAAGACCCTATTTCCAAAAAAGGTGACACTTTGAGGTACTTGAGATTAGGACTTCAACATATTTTTTTATGGGGTGTACAATTCAACCCATCACAACAGTAAGATAAAAATGACAATTCAATAGGTTATCAAAAAATAAAGTGTTCTTTTCTAAAAAGAGAAATCGAGGGCAAGTGGGTTTTCAGTTGTTGCTGTTCAGTTGCTCAGTCATGTCCAACTCTTTGCGACCCCACGGACTGCAGCATGCCAGACTTCCCTGACCTTTACCATCTCCTGGAGCCTGCTCAAACCATGTCCACTGAGTCAGAGATACCATCCAACCATCTCGTCTCTATTGTCCCTTCTCCTGCTGCCTCCAGTCTTTCCCAGCATCAGGGTCTTTTTCAGTGAAAAGACTCTTCACATCAGGTTGCCAAAATATTGGAGCTTCAGCTTCAGCATCAGTCCTTCCAATAAAAATTCAGAGTTGATTTCTTTTAGGATTGACTGGTTTGATCTCCTTGCAGTCCAAGGGACTCTCAACAGTGTTCTCCAATACCACAGTTTGAAAGCATGAATTCTTCAGCACTCAGCATTCCTTATGGTGCAACTCTCACATCCATACATGACTACTGGAAAAACCATAGCTTTGACTATATGGGCCTTTGTTGGCAAAGGTCTCTGTTCTTTAATATGCTGTCTAGGTTTGTCATAACTTTTCTTCCAAGGGCAAGCATCTTTTAATTTTCAGTTTTTTTAATTTTTCAGTTTAATTTTAAGTTTTCAGTTTGTAACAAATAATTGTTTTCCAAAGGAAGGTATTAATTACATTTAAATGCAGATGAAGTTAATTAGAGTTTTAATGGAATTCTGATTTTTTGAAATACTACATTTAGCATTAAAAAATTGGTACCTCAAAAGATTCAATACATTACAGAAAGTGGGAAACCATTAAACTAATCTCTCGTTTAGAATGCATTATAGCTCTTGATTATTATGAAGAGTTATTATTCTTCTACTCAGTTAAGACTAACTTGTCAATTTTTCAAATATACCTTTGCTTTAGGAAATGTTCTTTTACTTCCTCCTGAAAAACTAACTCAACCTAAATGATGTTATTTCTATTTCAGAAGTTTGTAAAAAGTTAGGAAATACATAACTTCATCTATTAACTTATTTCAGACAAATTTGTGTTTTGGCACATGGGAAATAGATGACGAAACAGTGGAAACAGTGTCAGAGTTTATTTTGGGGGGCTCCAAAATCACTGCAAATGGAGACTGCAGCCATGAAATTAAAAGACGTTTACTCCTTGGAAGGAAAGTTATGACCAACCTAGATAGCATATTCAAAAGCAGATATATTACCTTGCCAACAAAGGTCCGTCTAGTCAAGGCTATGGTTTTTCCAGTGGTCATGTATGGATGTGAGAGTTGGACTGTGAAGAAAGCTTAGTGCCAAACAATTGATGCTTTTGAATTGTGGTGTTAGAGAAGACTCTTGAGAGTCCCTTGGACTGCAAGGAGATCCAACCAGTCCATTCTAAGGAGATCAGTCCTGGGTGTTCATTGGAAGGACTCATGCTAAAGCTGAAACTCCAATACTTTGGCCACCTCATGCAAAGAGTTGACTCATTGGAAAAGACTTTGATGCTGGGAGGGATTGGGGGCAGGAGGAGAAGGGGACGACTGAGGATGAGATGGCTGGATGGCATCACTGACTCGATGGACATGAGTTTAGGTAAACTCCGGGAATTGGTGATGGACAGGGAGGCCTGGTGTGCTGTGATTCATGGGGTCACAAAGAGTCGGACACGACTGAGCGGCTGAACTGAATTGAACTGAACTGGACATCAAGATAGATCTACTTATAAAAGCCTCTATGGGAGAGATACAGATACGAATGATTCATTGCATTGTCAATAAGTCCATTTTATCAACTGGTGATATGGCATAGTACCCAGTATAATGGCCAACTTCTACACTGTATTTGAGTTTGTATGAAGCAATCCTGATACACAAGCATTCACTGTGGACCCCATCAACTTGACACATTTTTCAGCAATGCTTTGTTCATTCTCCCTATCCAAGGAGCTTGGTCACCCTGAATCTACAAACTGATATTTTACTGGCTTCTAGTTTACAGGAACCATACTGAAAATATGTTCTCTGTTCAAAAGCACCTGGGGTTTTCACATCTTGCCATACCACATGCCTAAATCCAAAATTCTAGGTGCTTATCAAACCTATTCCAGACTTCTCACTATGAATCCAAGCCAGTCCTATAATAGAAACTCTGAGTTTTTATTACGTGAAGTCTTCAGTACTGGCCAAATCTGGAATTATGTTTCATTTTCCTTAAACTCTTAAACCCTCTGCTGTCTTAGAAGTCTTGTATTTCCTTTGAGACATCAGGACCATCCCCTTATAGCCCTCCTTATACCCTGAATACTCACTATGTATTGAGTCAGCACAATTCAGGGCCTCACTGTACTGAAACATCAGTTCTGTGGGAAGATGTGTGCTAAGTTCCATACAGACAACTTACCAATGGATTTAGAATCACAATCCATGGTTATGTTTAGATTTTTGAAGCTTGACTGGAATGGCATTCAATGTGAAAAGATTGAAACATTATTATATAAACAAAGTGTAGCAACCAAATAAACTCTAAGTTCAACCATCACATTTGTTTTAATTATTTTTTTTTTATGGTACCTGGAAATAATTGGCGTGCAGCTAATTTAAATTACTAAAAAGCTTTTACTTTGCCAAAAAGTTTGTTCTCATAATCTTGCAGAAAAGAAGATAACTAAAAAAAGTGGTGCTCTTTTGAAGTATCTCCAAAGATTCCTGCTGCTGCTGCTAAGTCACTTCAGTCGTGTCCGACTCTGCGCAACCCCATAGACAGCAGCACACCAGGCTCCACCATCCCTGGGATTCTCCAGGCAAGAACACTGGAGTGGGTTGCCATTTCTTTCTCCAATGCGTGAAAGTGAAAAGTGAAAGTGAAGTCGCTCAGTCACGTCCAACTCTTTGCGACCCCATGGACTGCAGCCTACCAGGCTCCTCCGTCCATGGGATTTTCCAGGCAAGAGCACTGGAGTGGGTTGCCGTTGCTAGAGGCTCTTTACCCTTTCAAAGTCTGTATCTTTAAGCCATGCAACTAAGGGTGTTCCACTTGAGTAAGACCTTCTTGGGAAGCAAAAGAGAAGCAAAAACAATGGCGTTCAGATACCTTCTTCAGTTAAGGGTAAGCTGGGAAGTGGGAGAGTTGCTAGAGGCTCTTTACCCTTTCAAAGTCTGTATCTTTAAGCCATGCAACTAAGGGTGTTCCACTTGAGTAAGACCTTCTTGGGAAGCAAAAGAGAAGCAAAAACAATGGCGTTCAGATACCTTCTTCAGTTAAGGGTAAGCTGGGAAGTGGGAGACTCAGGGCATAGTGTTTTGATGTCCTGAGAAGAAGTCTTGAGTATTCATCCCAAGGCTATGCGCTTGGACACAGCCACTTTCCCTTCACAGGGTAAACACCTTTTTTTACCGAGTACTCTTGAGAGCCATTTTCATACAATAAACTACTTTATTCATCCTTCTTTCTTAACTGAGTTAAGATGCATTACAGAAATTGTAGTTTTGGTGATGCATGGGTATGAAGTGTGAGATAGATTAAAGATAAAAGAATAGTTTTGGAGTACTGGCCATTTCAAGAGCACTCAAGATGGGCTGAGGTCCCCAGTAGCAAAAACTGGATATATAAATGGGTCACATAAGGTACTGGTTCCAAGAGAGGGAGTGAGAGTCAGCTTAAGAATTATGCAATTCTCATTGGTCTACACCCCTCAAGTGTGAATTTGGTGCTATTGCTCTTTAAGGTGAGGCAGAGGAAGGTCTGTTCAGTCCGAGAAGGGGTGTTTCCTACCCTTTCCTTTACTGCAGGCCTGAAGCCTGTAACTAAAAGAGCTGTCCTCATGCCCTTGTTTTGCATTTCCAATTTCTCGATGTCCATCATACTAGAGTTCCCTATCTCTCTGACATTGCCCTTTTATGAAATGCACAGAACTAGGAGAGCATTTTGTAGGAAAAGACTTGTGGGTGCTGAAAGGGAGAATGTAGGACTGTTTATCTTGTAGAGCCCTACAAGCTGCTTGCACCTTAGGTGGGTGATGGTACACGTTGCTCAATTTAGTCAACTAGAGTTAAGTAGAATGATAAGAAAAATTATGCCTTGGCAGAAATTCATATGTGCAAGGAAAAACAAAACAAAATATGCTTTTATTTTCATTTTTTTAAGTCTACAATTTAATTCTAAGGCACTATTTCCCTAAGCTGATAAAATGTTCAGTTGTAGGCTCTCTAGTCTCAGGATCTCACATGGGACCAAAACACTTGGGGAGATCCTACCAGGCACTGATATATATTCTCTACACATTTTATCACCAAGATACCTTCTGTCCCAGCTTGCAAGTTCCTTCAGATTTCATATTTTCAATGCTTCTGAGCTATATATAGAACATAAAATGAAATAAAAGTATAAATAATTCTTCTACATTTAAATAAAGTTTTTAGGTTTGGGGTCTTAACATTTACTACCCAGTATAGTATTCAAGAAGAAGTGGCAAGAATACACGGAAGAACTGTACAAAAAAGATCTTCACGACCCAGATAATCATGATGATGTGATCACTAATCTAGAGCCAGACATCTTGGAATGTGAAGTCAAGTGGGCCTTAGAAAGCATCACTACGANTGCTGCGATTCATGGGGTCGCAAAGAGTCGGACACGACTGAGCGACTGAACTGAACTGATAGTATTCAAAATATTACCTTAGGCTCTTTCTATAGATTCCAATACAGTTTATTGGAAAAAAAATTCTTTTATTACAGTTGTTAGTTTCTTACTGATATTACTGGCAATCTTTCTAGATGGATATGTCACAAATTTGGTTGTGCTTTTTTGATTAAAGCCTCTTAAATACTAGGAAATATTTCCTATTTATTTATCCTTTAATCTTTAGTTTAATAATGTGATATTGAGTTGAAGTAAACTGACATGGGCCTCAGAGAAAAATAGATGTGACTTAGCCTGGTAGAAACTGCACGTGACCACCCCAATCCATGTATTAAAGGGACAGTACACTTACAGCTGAAGATCTTGTGACAGAGCCTGACCCTTACATTCCTCAAACTGTAGGTATCTATATTTATTTTGCATTTTTCTGGGAAATGTTGGGCCTCAGAGAAAAATAGATGTGACTTAGCCTGGTAGAAACTGCACGTGACCACCCCAATCCATGTATTAAAGGGACAGTACACTTACAGCTGAAGATCTTGTGACAGAGCCTGACCCTTACATTCCTCAAACTGTAGGTATCTATATTTATTTTGCATTTTTCTGGGAAATGTGTCTATAGGTTCCCTGAATACCTCACAATTTCTGTGGAAGTTCTATATAATTATAATATCTTTCAGAGGGGCCCTTGTACTTAAGTAAATTATCATGCTTATGTTACTCAGCACTTTTGAATGCTAAATTCAAATGAATTTAGTATCATAAAGTGATGCTTATAAAACTGATGATCAAACTGGATGGAGCAGCATTCTTTTTCCTAGCAGAACCTAGATGTCTGAAAATCTGACTTGCAGTTCTTACAGTTATTGACATGAATTCTTTTGGATTCTGAGGTGGTTTAGTGTTTTTGTCTAGAAATTAGGAATCATAGATTTTTTTTCATCTCTTTAAATCATAAAAATGAATTGTGATACATAAAGTTATTTAAATCTTGTGAAAGAAGTATTTGACTACAAAGTACTCAAGGACTCAGAATCACACCTCAGTTGTTTGGCTTTATTTCAAGGAAGAACTGGGTTGTTAAATGTGATTTTGTCCACATTCTCCATTCACTGGCTCAAGAGGATGCTGCCTGCAACAGATGTATAACAATTTAGTAGAAGTGTTAAGAGCTGGCTGAAAGGGAATTTTAAAATGCAGAGGGTAATTTAACAAAATTGAAATTTTTTATAATAGCACTGCAAAGATTAAAATAATTATAGCACAAGATAGTTCTGTCACACTTCATCATTCTGTTCTTAACATCTGGAGATATTATGAGGCAGATTTGGTATTCTACTATAATTTCTACCAGCAAGTGTTATTATTTCTTTCTGTCAACCATGCAAGGTAAAGCTTGTTCAAGCACATTGTCATTCTCTAGTGTATAATTTCTTCCAGCTATTTTAGAGCAGGTAATTTAATGGTGCTCTAGCACTCTCCTGTGACCAGCTGAGCATAACACCTTCAGGTACTCTATATTTTATTCATAGAAGTGGACTTAATGATATTAATTTGACAAAGAATCTAAAATTCTCTATAATCTGTCTCTCTCCTCTTTACTCATGCTTCTTTATGCATACACACCCACATCTGACTGAGTTATAAAGTGCTTCCTAGTTGAAAACAAAATATTTCCCTTTTATATGACACTGAAGTAACAATTTCTGCATTGTTGGTCATTAAACCAGTGAGTCTTTAGGGGAATACCAGGAAAAATAAAAGAAGTCCTTCTAAAACTTTTAGTCAAAATATTTGAAATGTATATTAGTACTTGTCATAGTGAAACTGTTGTTAAATTGCATTAAGTGTATTGAAGAATCCACTATACTTGTGACCGGCTTATTTTAGAATGACTTATCAGAATTAACAGACACAGAAAACAATGACTGATTGTTCCCAGAGTGTTAAAATATGAAGTTTTAGGTTTTAAAAAATTACTGAATATTCTCAGCGATTTCATGAATACTCAAGAACTGAAACATGTTTTTAATACATTACAAATAACGTTCATTACAAATGACATTGTGTTGAAAACAATGGCTTAGAGTAATATCTGCCTCAAAATTTAATCTACCTGATCTAGAAAACCTGAAAATATTATCAACTGAAGTATAGTTGATATATAAGTATACAATATAGTGATTCATAAAATATTTGCTGTATTCCTCATGTTGTACAATATATCCTTGTGGCTTATTTAATAGTTAATAATTTGTACCTTAACCTCCTACCCTTATATTGTCCTTACCCTTTTCCCTCTCCCTGTTAACCACTAGTTTATGAGTCTGTGAGTCTGCTGCTATTTTGTTCTAGTTCTTATATTTTTTAGGTTTTACATATAGATGATATTATACAGTATTTATCTTCCCTATTTAAAAAATATTTATTTAGTCATGAAGTCATTCTTTGTCTCTTGTTTCTTAAGCAGAAGTGAGAATGCCAAAAAGAGGAAAAAAATGGCTGTCTGTGCTTATATTATTTGGATCCTTATAAGAATGAATGAAAAATAATTATTGTTGATACTGTATTTATTAAATGAGCCTGTCAAGTGATTTCTTGGTGAAACCATCAATGTGTTTAGAAAGAATAAAAGGCAGAAACCTTTTCTTTCCCATTTCTGTCCGTACCTCCCAACTATCTCTCATTATTTTATATCTAAGCTGACTCCTTTGCTTTTAGGATATCCCTCTCTCGTGTGTCTTCTCTTCAATTCCTCCTTTATCACATTACCTCCATTGTGTCACTTAGCACCCAAACATCTGAGACACCTGCTTGTGACCTAAAGGATAGAAATGTAAACATCTTAGACATTTTAGATTTACAGCTAACTTCTCAGTATTATCTGTCAGGACCATCCTTCTCAAATTCTCCAAACCATCAGAATGAGCTGTTTGCCCAACTCCATAGCTGTTACTGATTCACATGCTATTACTCGAGACTCATCTCACCTGGAATGCCTCCTCTATGCTCACCTCATCCTAGCTACACCTTTTCCTTCTTTTTCAGGCTAACCAGATTCTCTCCTCTTCTACAAAGTGTTCCTTCTACAGTTCAATCCAGAGTGATTTTTCAACAGTGAAATCTTAGCACTACCAGTTTATTTTCCTCTTAAAGCAATCAACTATATTCTGTACTGTGATATTTAATAGAGTGGGGGATTTTATTCACCAGAATTTGAGAAAAGCTGTTGTTTTAATGATAAGCAGCCAGAGCAGGGAACTGAAAGAATGTCCCTAGGGCTCTCCAGTGGGAAACATCATGTGCTGTGAGTGTGAGAAGAGGAGCAAAGAACTCAGGTGGAGAAGGAGAAATGGATGGAGGAAAATACGGTGGTGAGGAGACTCTGTGGGTGGTGATAGAAGAGCTGCCATGCAGTGAAATCCTAGAGTGAATCTGAAATATCAGAATAAGATATTTAGGAAATTTTATAATGTGCTATATTATCTAATCATCTGTGCTATTTCTACAAGAAAATCTCCTGAAAGAACAGCACTACTTTTCAAGGCTATCAAAATGAGATGTGTTTCTAATGCACTGAGACAAGGTACAAGGAGATACAGGTTTATAAGGCTTATAAAGTTTGTAAATAATTCTTGCATTTTTTTACTTGAATGAATGTTTAATTCTGTTTAGGGATTATGATGTCTTATTTATACTTATGAGAAGAGATAATACATTTTGTGCTTTATAAAATTAATTTTGTAAAACAGGACTAATCACATGATAAATGCCTCTAGAAACTTTTTTTAATAAAAGATTTCTCAAAGTCAAAGTTACTTAAGAAATACAGTTCAGTTCAGTTCAATTCAGTCGCTCAGTCATGTCTGACTTTTCGCGACCCCATGAATCGCAGCACGCCAGGCCTTCCTGTTCATCACCATCTCAGAGTTCACTCAGACTCACGTCCATCGAGTCCGTGATGCCATCCAGCCATCTCATCCTCGGTCGTCCCCTTCTCCTCCTGCCCCCAATCCCTCCCAGCATCAGAGCCTTTTCCAATGTGTCAACTCTTCTCATGAGGTGGCCAAAGTACTGGAGTTTCAGCTTTAGCATCATTCCTTCCAAAGAAATCCCAAGGTTGATCTCCTTCAGAATGGACTGGTGGGATCTCCTTGCGGTCCAAAGGACTCTCAAGGGTCTTCTCCAACACCACAGTTCAAAAGCATCAATTCTTCGGCCCTCAGCCTTCTTCACAGTCCAACTCTCACATCCATACATGACCACAGGAAAAACCATAGCCTTGACTAGACGAACCTTAGTTGGCAAAGTAATGTCTCTGCTTTTGAAAATGCTGTCTAGGTTGGTCATAACTTTCTTCCAAGGAGTAAGTGTCTTCTAATTTCATGGCTGCAGTCACCATCTGCAGTGATTTTGGAGCCCAAAAAAATAAAGTCTGGCACTGTTTCCACTGTTTTCCCATCTATTTCTATTTTATGGGACCAGATGCCATGATCTTCGTCTTCTGAATGTTGAGCTTCAAGCCAACTTTTGAAGGAGATGGAAATCTGTCTCTTATACACATCTAGATGTGTATAAGAGACAGTATCAATAAATGTGAAAGAATTTGATAAAATTCCAGTTATCACTTAAAATATCTTCATTACATATTATGAATAAAGGAGAACATTCATACTTCATAACTATTATCTCTCCAAAACTATGATGAAAATTGTATTTAACAGTGAAATATCAGAAGCATTCCCATTGCAAATAAAAGCAGTATGGCCAACATCACCTCAACTATTCTAAGTTGTTATACAAGATCCTCACCAAAAGAATACAAGAGAAAGCAATATGAAAGGAAGAAATCATATTGTCGTTATTTTAAGAATACAAGAGAAAGCAATATGAAAGGAAGAAATCATATTGTCATTATTTTATAAATATATCTCCTTACTAGAAAACACAAGAGGATCAATTTTTTTAAACAATGGAAACAATAAGGATAATCAAGAATGTGGCTGGAAATAAGATCAGCATACAAAAATTGTATTGTACAATGAGATCAATACACAAAACTAACTTCCTAATGCACCAACAATGTCCACTGGAAAATGTAATATAAAATTTATAATGAATCATGAAAGATTCATGTCTCTTCTCCTTCCCAAGCCATGTTGAAATACCAAGTTTCAAGCCCCAGGAAAAAAGAGAATAGGTTGTGGATAGGAGTGCTGACATTCAGAAGATGCTGAGGGAAGAAGGGGTGACTGACTAAGAGTGGCAGAGAGCGTTACATCCTAAGTGCTTGTAGAGGGTAGACAGTGGGGGTGGAAATTAAATTTGTAATGGAGCCAATTCACTCTGAAGACCTTCTGTGGGTTTAACACTTATACATAACACTTTACTCCTCTAGAAGCAGAAGGAGGACCTAGTTTTGCATGGGACTGAAAAAGAGCCAGGTTGGCTGAAAAATCTACATACAGAAGAGCTGAAACACCTTCCTGCTCAGGGCAGCCTAGTGTAGTCACAGGGAGATTTGGTTTCTGGAAAATTCAGTGGCTGGGTTCTGAATCCAGACACCAGTTTCATTAGGGGTACAAGGCAGATGCAAATGTCTGCATTAACTATTGGCTCCTCCCTCTAATTCTCCTTAATTTCTACTCTCAAATTGCCAGCAGGTCAGAAGCTAAATTTCTCCCCGAAAGGGGAAAAGTCTTCATACTCGGGCTCATCCTTGATTAACAAGCTACACGGCCTTTCAAAAAGTCCATCTACCTTAGTAGAGAGCTTCAAGTCATTTTTGAGGACCTTGCTTTTATATATAAATATACAGTCAAGGATAATCAGATAGCTGAGGTTATCTTCCAACATGAGAGGAAGAAAAACAAAGCCAAGCAAAGGAAAAAAAAAAAAAAAATGAGGAGTGAGGAGACATAATAGGGGCAACCAAAAAATAAAAGCTTCTAAAACAGATTGAGTTATTCATAAGCTGATAAAACATATTGCACCAAAAACCAAAATCGCTAGGGAAAGATTATCAGATGAAAGAAAAATTCCTTATTCATATTAACAACTACAAAACATCTCAAATACATTTAACAAAATGTACAGGAGGTTTACATAGAAAATTATAACATTTAATAGAAGAACATTAAACAATACATTACTAGCGTATAGATTAGTACAATTGTGCAGTAGTTTGAGTATTCTTTGGCATTGCCTTTCTTTGGAATTGGAATGAAAACTGACCTTTTCCAGTCCTGTGGCCACTGCTGAGTTTTCCAAATTTGTTGGCATATTGAGTGCAGTACTTTCACAGCATCATCTTTCAGGATTTGAAATAGCTCCAATGGAATTCCATCACCTCCACTAGCTTTGTTCGTAGTGATGCTTCCTAAGGCCCACTTGATTTCACATTTCAGGATGTCTGGCTCTAGGTGAGTGATCACACCATCATGATTATCTGGGTCGTGAAGATCTTTTTTGTATAGTTAATAGTTATCCTGTGTATTCTTGCCACCTCTTCTTAATATCTTCTGCTTCTGTTAGGTCCATACCATTTCTGTCCTTTATTGAGCCCATCTTTGCCTGAAATGTTCCCTTGGTATCTCTAATTTTCTTGAAGAGATCTCTAGTCTTTCCCATTCTGTTGTTTTCCTCTGTTTCTTTGCATTGATCACTGAGGAAGGCTTTCTTATCTCTCCTTGCTATCCTTTGGAACTCTGCATTCAGATGCTTATATCTTTCCTTTTCTCATTTGCTTTTCGCCTCTCTTCTTTTCACAGCTATTTGTAAGGCCTCCCCAGACAGCCATTTTGCTTTTTTGCATTTCTTTTCCATGGGGATGGTCTTGATCCCTGTCTCCCGTACAATGTCATGAACCTCATTCCATAGTTCATCAGGAACACTATCTATCAGATCTAGGCCCTTAAATCTATTTCTCACTTTCACTGTATAATCATAAGGGATTTGATTTAGGTCATAGCTGAATGGTCTAGTGGTTTTCCCTACTTTCTTCAATTTAAGTTTGAATTTGGCAATAAGGAGTTCATGATCTGAGTTTTTCCTCTATTTCTTTGCATTGATCACTGAAGAAGGCTTTCTTATCTCTTCTTGCTATTCTTTGGAACTCTGCATTCAGGTGCTTATATCTTTCCTTTTCTCCTTTGCTTTTCGCCTCTCTTCTTTTCACAGCTATTTGTAAGGCCTCCCCAGACAGCCATTTTGCTTTTTTGCATTTCTTTTCCATGGGGATGGTCTTGATCCCTGTCTCCCGTACAATGTCACGAACCTCATTCCATAGTTCTTCAGGCACTCTATCTATCAGATCTAGGCCCTTAAATCTATTCCTCACTTCCACTGTATAATCATACTGCTGCTACTGCTGCTAAGTCACTTCAGTCGTGTCCGACTCTGTGTGACCCCATAGACGGCAGCCCACCAGGCTCCCTCATCCCTGGGATTCTCCAGGCAAGAACACTGGAGTGGATTGCCATTTCCTTCTCCAATGCATGAAAGTGAAGAGTGAAAGGAAAGTCGCTCAGTCGTGTCTGACTCTTCGCAACCCCATGGACCACAGCCTACCAGGCTCCTCCGTCCATGGGATTTTCCAGGCAAGAGTACTGGAGTGGGGTGCCATCGCCTTCTCCGGTATAATCATAAGGGATTTGATTTAGGTCATACCTGAATGGTCTAGCAGTTTTCCCTACTTTCTTCAATTTAAGTCTGAATTTGGTAATAAGGAGTTCATGATCTGAGCCACAGTCAGCTCCAATGTGCAAAATTGTAGACATATTTAGTGATGCAAGGAGATGTCAACCTACCAGCTTTAATTAGGGATTGTTTTGTTTTTTCTGGATTTGGACTCTTAAGGGACATCTTAGTTAGAATACACAGACAAATTTTTAATTCATGGCAAGGAAGCATAAGGAGTGCTTAATTGCTACTTTAGAATAAAAGAAAGAGGAAAGATAGGCAGCAGTTGATGACTGACTTCAATTCTTTCGAGTTTTTATGGAATTTTTAGTTTAGTTCTTTCATTCAAATATCAATGCTATTGGAATCTATTCTAGGCTTATTTGTGCCTATGATGAAAGAACATTCCCCCAAAATGCAACTAGAGCATCAAGACCCATTTTACTTCTAAAAGCCAGACAGTGGGAAACAGTGGATAGTTTCTTATGGTGGGTAATTTTATGTAAGGAAAGTTAAAATCTTTCCATCTTCTCTTGTCAATGGAACAGTGAATCATGGTCTGAGCGTCTGAGGAATAGAAAGCAGTGGGAGGCACCAGAATCTATTCCTAGACCTACCCCAATTCATACAGTATATTTGGACAAATTTCTAAATGCCTCTGGTGTTTTGGCATCATTAGAGCATTGATTTTTAAATTCATTTATTCAATCTTGCAATATTAGTGAGTAACCTTAAGGTGCCCACACATAAGGATCTAAAGGCATATTTTCTAGAAATCCATAGTCTTGAAAGAGATAAATATATAAACAAATCATTGCAATTGATTGTGACTAGGAATGTATCACAGATGCTCCAGGTACAGAGGTGGAACAAAGGAATATGTGGGGTAAGAAGGATCAGGGAAGTGTTCCAAGAGGAGGAAACACTTGAATGTGCTTGAATTCTATGTGGGAGTTTACTAGGAAGGGTTGAGAGAGCAGGACTTTAAGTACAAGGAACAGTATGTTGAAACTCTGGAAACATGAAAGGATATTTTTGAGAGGGAGTGCTGTAAATAATGTGATAGAGTACATTGCAGGGCAGTGGGCAATGGGGGACAATATTGGAAAGGAAAATAGCCAAATACTGGTATGCAAAGAGCTTATTCAAGTGATTTAATCAGGATATTAATATCATCTTATTTTTATTTTTCAGAAAGGTTACTTTTTTGGTCATGTGAAAAATAGACTATAAGATATTGAGACAAAAATTAGGTAATTTAGAAGAAAATTACAATAATTCAGGCAGATAATGATGAAAACTTACACCAAAACAATGGGAATGAAAAAGATGGAGCAGATCTTAATGGTGTTGAGAAAGCAAAACGAATAGGAAATCTATGGAACCAATAGAAATGGGAGGAACGAGAGGAAGGGATTAACCTGGAAACCTCCAAGATTTCTTGTTCAGTTGGCAGGTACTGGCTTGTTTCATTAACTTATTATTGGGAGAAAAAACAATGGATTAATATTGTGTTTGTTGAATTTCAG
Organism: Cephalophus harveyi; assembly: GCA_006410635.1. Lineage (NCBI taxonomy): Eukaryota > Metazoa > Chordata > Mammalia > Artiodactyla > Bovidae > Cephalophus > Cephalophus harveyi. The sequence goes on along the minus strand of SJYT01027011.1, from coordinate 103,059 downwards.
GTGATAAGCAAAATCTCAGGAAATTTCACTATGCCTTTGTCAGTGGAGTTTTCTAAAGATTAACTCACTTTTTTTGTGTCTGAAAGTGATTCCAATGAACTCTCACAAGTTTAAGGATGTTACCTTTCTAAAACTTTCTGCCCACTTTTCCCTCTTTAAATGTTGGTATTGATGACTGACTTCAATTCTTTCGAGTTTTTATGGAATTTTTAGTTTAGTTCTTTCATTCAAATATCAATGCTATTGGAATCTATTCTAGGCTTATTTGTGCCTATGATGAAAGAACATTCCCCCAAAATGCAACTAGAGCATCAAGACCCATTTTACTTCTAAAAGCCAGACAGTGGGAAACAGTGGATAGTTTCTTATGGTGGGTAATTTTATGTAAGGAAAGTTAAAATCTTTCCATCTTCTCTTGTCAATGGAACAGTGAATCATGGTCTGAGCGTCTGAGGAATAGAAAGCAGTGGGAGGCACCAGAATCTATTCCTAGACCTACCCCAATTCATACAGTATATTTGGACAAATTTCTAAATGCCTCTGGTGTTTTGGCATCATTAGAGCATTGATTTTTAAATTCATTTATTCAATCTTGCAATATTAGTGAGTAACCTTAAGGTGCCCACACATAAGGATCTAAAGGCATATTTTCTAGAAATCCATAGTCTTGAAAGAGATAAATATATAAACAAATCATTGCAATTGATTGTGACTAGGAATGTATCACAGATGCTCCAGGTACAGAGGTGGAACAAAGGAATATGTGGGGTAAGAAGGATCAGGGAAGTGTTCCAAGAGGAGGAAACACTTGAATGTGCTTGAATTCTATGTGGGAGTTTACTAGGAAGGGTTGAGAGAGCAGGACTTTAAGTACAAGGAACAGTATGTTGAAACTCTGGAAACATGAAAGGATATTTTTGAGAGGGAGTGCTGTAAATAATGTGATAGAGTACATTGCAGGGCAGTGGGCAATGGGGGACAATATTGGAAAGGAAAATAGCCAAATACTGGTATGCAAAGAGCTTATTCAAGTGATTTAATCAGGATATTAATATCATCTTATTTTTATTTTTCAGAAAGGTTACTTTTTTGGTCATGTGAAAAATAGACTATAAGATATTGAGACAAAAATTAGGTAATTTAGAAGAAAATTACAATAATTCAGGCAGATAATGATGAAAACTTACACCAAAACAATGGGAATGAAAAAGATGGAGCAGATCTTAATGGTGTTGAGAAAGCAAAACGAATAGGAAATCTATGGAACCAATAGAAATGGGAGGAACGAGAGGAAGGGATTAACCTGGAAACCTCCAAGATTTCTTGTTCAGTTGGCAGGTACTGGCTTGTTTCATTAACTTATTATTGGGAGAAAAAACAATGGATTAATATTGTGTTTGTTGAATTTCAGGTGATAAGCAAAATCTCAGGAAATTTCACTATGCCTTTGTCAGTGGAGTTTTCTAAAGATTAACTCACTTTTTTTGTGTCTGAAAGTGATTCCAATGAACTCTCACAAGTTTAAGGATGTTACCTTTCTAAAACTTTCTGCCCACTTTTCCCTCTTTAAATGTTGGTGTCATGGCAGGTAACTGTGTGATGGTCCAGGGTTACTGCTGGAAAGTTTGCTGCTGCTGCTGCTAAGTCGCTTCAGTCGGGTCCGACTCTGTGCGACCCCACAGATGGCAGCCCACTGGGCTCCGCCATCCCTGGGATTCTCCAGGCAAGAACACTGGAGTGGGTTGCCATTTCCTTCTCCAATGCATGAAAGTGAAAAGTCAAAGTGAAGTTGCTCAGTCGTGTCTGACTCAGCGATCCCATGGACTGCAGCCTACCAGGCTGCTCTGTCCATGGGATTTTCCAGGCAAGAGTACTGGAGTGGGGTGCCATTGCCTTCTCCGGCTGGAAAGTTTGGAGAGTGACAATTATAAAAAACGTCATAGGCAGCCACTCTGGACGTTCACATTACCATTAATCGCTATAAGTTTTTTAAAAGCAGTCTTATTTTTGTTAATATGCTAAAATGAACATTTAGGCACCATTTGCCCATGAACATTCTAACATTTATAAAAACCCTTTCCAGTTGTGGATAGGTTCACTATTTTCAAAATAAAAAGGCTTGTGATTGCCCTTTGAATTGTTCATATTTTACTCCCCATCTACTAAAAAAATCAATTAAAAAGACCTGTGCAAAGCCTCTGTGATGAGAAGAAAGGAAGAGAAGAATGGAGGAAGAGAAATAAAGAAAGCTGTAAGAATTGATGGGAACTCTATATTAAAATATACAGCTATTTTTTTTCCTGAAGAGCTTCCCATTTTTTTATTTATTCACTGGAATGAAAGTTCTGATTTAACATTTCTTCTTTGAATGTCTTTTGTCACTAATCAAGCCAACTTGAGTTGATTGCCCCAAATAAAGTATAATTCATCAATTTGGAATTAATTGTGAAAAGGCATGAGATGCTATGAAACAGTTCCCTTCTTTAATATAACTGGAAAAAAGCAAATCACAGATAAATCAATCCATAATAGGCTGCCCAAAAGTCCTAAGGGCAATCTATCTATATACTCCAGTGTGTAGTACATATACTAAATTTAAAAAAAAAAACATCAGAAATAGATTTTTAAGACAAAATAAAGCTAAAAATAAGTGTCTATTTAAGACATACTCATTTTTAGCTTTATTTTGTCAGAAAGAATATCCCTCTTTGTGTTTTCCAATTCAGCATTCTTTAAAAAAAAAAAAATCACCTTTCCTATTTCTGCATCATTACATCAGCTTTCAAATGCAATCAAGTTTCCATTACTTAAGCCTGGTTAGCAAACTCGCATACTCCTGTTCTTCTCCATTCACTCCCTTTTCCATGACACCTCTCATGAACACTGCTATCGTTTGATGAAACAGGAGAGAAACACAAAGTGGTAAACAGTCTAAACTGCAGTTTTAACTGTCTTGGCAAAACATTCAGTGTGGAAGACTTTGAAACTAATGATTAAGTTAAAAACTAAAGTAACTTGTCTTCAATAAGAACTTCAGTTATATTTTGTACCATATACCATCAGCATAAATAATTAAGATTTGGCATTAGATTCAGTATGAAGTAGAAAAGCATAGTTTTAATAGGAGACTATCCATTCAATAGAAGTTATTGCCCTTTAATTTATTTCTCCTTTTTAACGTATCACATAAATATAAATTCATTATGAAATTATACCCTGGGCAAATAATACAACTATTTAAAAATTTAGCAAATTATTCAATTAATATTTATTTATTCTCTCAATTCTCTTTCTCTTTAGTTCTTTTCTTCCTGCCTGCCTTTTTTTTTTAATAAAAAAAGGAAATTATTTTTCAAAGTTTCCCTTATTTTCAATGGATAAGGTTTAATCCATTTAAGAACACAGTAAAATGCTACTTGTTATCATGAACAATATTTTGGTGGGTTTAATTGAATATAAATATATTGAGGCTTAGAGTTTCTGTAGCAATATACTCTGTATTTTAAATAGATTGTAATATCAGAAGTTATAATGTATAATTTAATTTTTTACCACTTGTTTTTATTCAGTGCAACCAAGAATATTTTTTTCCTTTATTAGCTTATTACTGAAATTCTTTTGAGCCTCTCTTCCCTGGACTTCCCGGGTGGCTCAGAGGGTAAAGTGCCTGCCTACAGTGCAGGAGACCTGGGTTCTATCCTTGGGTCAGGAAGATCCTCTGGAGAAGGAAATGGAAACCCACTCCAGTACTCTTGCCTGGAAAATCCCATGGATGGAGGAGCGTAGTTGGCTATATATAGTCCGTGGGGTCACAAAGAGTCGGACATGACTGACAACTTCATTTCACTTCAAGAAACATAATTTCTCTGAATATTTTATAGTATATTATAGTTTAATATAATATGTTTTATGTGTTATATACATCTATTGTGTATTATCTAAAATGACTTTTTTCTGAAGTTAAAATAATCAGTTCAAATTAAATAAAACTAAATGGCATAAGTGATAAAGAACATATGGTATTAGCTAATTCATCATTATCAAGTGAAGGAAAAGTGATAAAGATATTATCTTCTCTCAGAAAAGATTAATGAGAAAATGAGATTACCCTGATGAAAGGATTTGAGATTTTTCTACACCTTTTTGAAAACCATGATTAAACTTTTAAAAATCATTTCTATCTGCCTATGTAATTTGTAAAAAGAAACTAATTAGATAAGATATGCAAAATAGTATCATTAAGACATTGCTGTCCTATTCATATAATTAAAGTGTGAATATGTTTATGATATAACTATTTCCAAACATTTTAACACTATCATGATAAAATTCTGTTTAAACTTGAAATCTGGCAAATTCAAGTTGGAAAGAGGACTATAAAAAAAGAAAACTGTAAGAAAACTTCAAAAATGTGACAGTTCCTCATATAGGTTGAAAAGAAGACTATAACATTGAATTCCAATAGGAAAAGCATACCATTGCAGTAAGACCTGCATACTTCACATTGTATTAAAAAAGTGCTGGGCCAGGCAGCAAAACAGGAAGATTCAATCTTTAATTAAAGTTGCTGTGGGCCTTACTCTCTTCATTATAAAATGCGAGGTTGTATGAAGTGATCTTAAATTCTTCCAACTAAAATATTTTGGATTCTTTGTCACAATGCTTAGGGGTAATAAAAACCATAAAATAAAAATTTAGGAAAGAAAACTACCCCCTTTTTATCTAAGACTTGACTGAAATTAAAAGGAAAAAACGCAAAAAGCAGCGAAAAATGGCATCAATAGAAACTTAGAGCATCTGCATGCCCCAAACATTTAGTATATCTGCCATGTATAATGCAGATGGGACCAGACAGTTGGGGTTAAGAAAGTAGTATATGTCCTGGGGAGTTAGAGAGAGGATTTTCGTGTAAACTATGTGACTTTCCTAATTTGTGTAATAAGGGATGGGGATAAGTGCAGACCAAGAGATAGATGAGAAATACTAAACCTCCCCCAATCCAAAAAAGCTACACAAAGCAAATGAAAACCTTGTGGGCGGCAAGTTTCTTTCTCAACCTCTTCTCACTGAGAAGTATAAGGGACTCTGATACAGAAGGCATTACTGTCTATCTCAGGTTGCTCAGTGGTAAAGAAACCTCCTGCCAATGCATGCGACATTCGATCCCTGGGTTGGGAACATCCTCTGTAGAAGGAAATGGCAAACCACTCCCATATTCTTTCCTAGGGAATCTCACTGACAGAGGAACCTGGCAGGCTATTGTCCATGAGGTCACGAAGAATCGGACATGACTCAGTGAGCACGCACACACACACATCACAGAAGGTGAGTCAGGGCAAGGCCGCTCCCTGCATGCAGTAGAGAAACTAACCAAACAGGAAGTGGCCTTCACTGTATTCAAGGAGAAGAAAACTCAGCATAACTTAAGACCTTGTCTTCCTCCTTACCACCCACAGGCATTTGAATTATGGCACTGATACCAGAAAATTACAGGAAGTTACATAAAATCAGAGAGAACTGTAAGACCTTCAGTTCAGTTCAGTTCAGTCGCTCAGTCGTGTCCGACTCTTTGCGACCCCATGAATCACAGCACGCCAGGCCTCCCTGTTCATCACCATCTCCCGGAGTTCACTCAGACTCACATCCATCGAGTCAGTGATGCCATCCAGCCATCTCATCCTCGGTCGTCCCCTTCTCCTCCTGCCCCAAATCCCTCCCAGCATCAGAGTCTTTTCCAATGAGTCAACTCTTCGCATGAGGTGGCCAAAGTACTGGAGTTTCAGCTTCAGTATCATTCCTTCCAAAGAAATCCCAGGGTTGATCTCCTTCAGAATGGACTGGTTGGATCTCCTTGCAGTCCAAGGAACTCTCAAGAGTCTTCTCCAACACCACAGTTCAAAAGCATCAATTCTTCGGCGCTCAGCCTTCTTCACAGTCCAACTCTCACATCCATACATGACCACAGGAAAAACCATAGCCTTGACTAAACGGACCTTAGTCGCTGTTAAGATATAGAGGGTGATGAGATATGCAGGATGGGAGATTCTGGCTAAACTGATTTGTCAGGATTCTTGTTTAAATTGGACAATGCAATAGATGAACACAGAAGTCTGAAAGTCAGGTTGAGTTGAAAAAAAGTTCAGGGGCATCTGAGTAAAGTTTGGTCAATGAGAGAATATTTTTCAAAAGAAAGCAGTCAATTATCTGTGGAATGGATAATGAATAACAATGAATTCCTTGTATAAAATATTCACGTATTCACCCATTTGTTCATTTCACAAATACCTAAGTGAAATATTTATATAGACACTGATCTAGGCACTTGNCCCCATCTATTTCCCACGAAGTGATGGGACCGGATGCCATGATCTTCGTTTTCTGAATGTTGAGCTTTAAGCCAGCTTTTTCACTCTCCTCTTTCACTTTCATCAAGAAGCTTTTGAGTTCCTCTTCACTTTCTGCCATAAGGGTGGTGTCATCTGCATATCTGAGGTTCTTGATATTTCTCCTGGCAATCTTGATTTCAGCTTGTGTTTCTTCCAGTTCAGCGTTTCTCATGATGTACTCTGCATATAAGTTAAATAAACAGGGTGACAATATACAGCCTTGACGTACTCCTCTTCCTATTTGGAACCAGTCTGTTGTTCCATGTCCAGTTCTAACTGTTGCTTCCTGACCTGCATATAGGTTTCTCAAGAGGCAGGTCATAGAAATAGATTTAAATAAAATGAATAATTTAATTGAAAACTGTAAAAAGTTCTTAATAAATGAAATACATAAATTGTTGGATGTGGAAACATCATGACTGCTGATTTGGTTATATTTAATCTACTAAAAATGTAATTCTTGTTAGAATTTCAGAGTTTTTAATTGCTTTTGAAAAAGGATCACTTTATAGCACATATTAACCAAATCACACTATGAGGCTGGTCTAATAGATCAGTGATATGTGAATATATATGACACATATATTTTTGTTCAGTTGCTCAGTTTTGTCCAACTCTGTGACCCCATGGACTGCAGCACACCACGCCTACCTGTCCATCACCAACTCCTGAAGATTTCTCAAACTCATGTCCATTGAGTCGATGTTGCCATCCAACCATCTCATCTTCTGTCATCCCCTTCTCAAAATCAGAGTCTTTTGCAAAGAGTCAGCTCTTTGCATCAGGTGGCCAAAGTACTGGAGCTTCAGCATCAGTCCTTCCAATGATTATTCAGGGTTGATTTCCTTTAGAATTGACTGGTTTGACCTCCTTTGCTGTCCAAGGGACTCTCAAGAGTCTTCTCTAGCACCACGGTTTGAAAGCATCCATTTTTCAGTGCTCAGCCTTTTATGGTCCAACTCTCACATCCGTATATGACTACTGGAAAAACAATAGCTTTGACTATATAGACTCTTATCAACAAAGTGGTGTCTCTGCTTTTTAATATGCTGTCTAGATTTGCCATAGCTTTTCTTCTAAGAAACAAGTGTCTTTTAGTTTCATGGCTGCAGGTACCATCTGCAGTGATTTTGGAGCCCAAGGAAAGAAAGTTTCTCACTGTTTCCATTGTTTCATTTTTTCAATGTTGAGTTTTCAGCCAGCTTTTTCACATATATATCATATTCCATAAGAAGATTTGTAAAGCAAAGTCCATATCCATACATACACCTAAAACATGACATACATGCTGCTTAGTCAGTCATGTCTGGGTCTTTGCAACCCCATGGACTGTAGTCTGCTAAGCTCCTCTATTCATGGGATTCTCCAGGCAAGAATCCTGGAGTGAGTTGCCATTCCCTTTACCAGAGAATATTCCCAAACCAGGGATCGAACCAGGTCTCTTGCACTACAGGTAGATTCTTTACCATCTGAGCCACCAGGGAATCCAAAAATACGACATACATAGTTTTTTATTTCAGTGAGAAAAAGAGAATGTATTTAATAGATGATGCTACCATGAGTACATAATTACCTTGTTAACATAACATTGGACTTAGAAAGAAAAATCATTATAACAGTTCTTTCAAAAAGGCTTAAGAGAATATGTACAGAACAGGTTAAAGACACTTGTTTTAAAAGCAACACATGAAAAACAAAAATTAAAAAGATATATAAAAATGGATTTGATTATGTAAAACTGCATTGACTTGAGATTTGGGTGCTACTGTGGTGTTGGAGAAGATTCTTGAGAGTCCCTTGGACTGCAAGGAGATCCAACCAGTCCATTCTGAAGGAGATCAGCACTGGGGTTTCTTTGGAAGGAATTATACTAAAGCTGACACTCCAGTACTTTGGCCACCTCATGCGAAGAGTTGACTCATTGGAAAAGACTCTGATGCTGGGACGGATTGGGGGCAGGAGGAGAAGGGAACGACCGAGGATGAGATGGCTGGATGGCATCACGGACTCGATGGACATGAGTCTGAGTGAACTCCGAGAAATGGTAATGAACAGGGAGGCCTGGTGTGCTGTGATTCATGGGGTCGCAAAGAGTCGGACACAAATGAGTGACTGAACTGAACTGAAATAATGAAAAAGGCAAATACTATATTGGCAAAGGTATAAAAACGAGTATCTATAAAGGATTTCTTGCACATTTGTTTTTAAAACCATAAGCAATCCAGTAGAAAAATGGATGAAGCCTTTTTGAAGAGACTATTCATAGAGGGAGAAACAAAATAGCCTACAGATATGTGAAAGACACTGTTTCTATTAGGAAAATCTGATGTAAAGTTAAATTCATCACTAATAATATTGATGAAAATTTGGGAATAATGGTAACAGGGAATTCTGGTGGACATGCAGAAAACGCACACTCCTAACACACCTGAATGGTTGTGACAAGACTTAGATTCTGACTGTTTCTGGGCCATGGATGTGATGTTAATAGGGGCTCACAATAGACCACTCCCCTTCTCTAGGGCTCATAAACTTTCATCAATATGCACATGAACACTTCAAGGGACAGAAATATATATCTGTGTACATGCACTTTTGTGTGCCTGAATGACATTTTATGCNTGACAAGACTTAGATTCTGACTGTTTCTGGGCCATGGATGTGATGTTAATAGGGGCTCACAATAGACCACTCCCCTTCTCTAGGGCTCATAAACTTTCATCAATATGCACATGAACACTTCAAGGGACAGAAATATATATCTGTGTACATGCACTTTTGTGTGCCTGAATGACATTTTATGCATGATGAACTGAGTTCTCAGTCATGGAAAACTTTGTGTCAGGTAACCACCAAATATGGAGGAAACATCCTTCTCACTAAGCACAACCCACCTTCTTGGGCTGCAATCTCTTGTGGATTCTCTCTCTAATCTCCTTCATCTTGACACTATAAAGAATAGGGTTTATCAATGGGGGAAGCAGGAAGTGGACATAGGAGAGAAGAGTATGGACAGGCTGAGGGATTGGCATCCTGAGACGATCAATGAGAGCCAGGAGGACCATTGGCACATAGAAGAGAAGCACAGCAGAGAGGTGGGCAGCACAGGTTTGGCCAGCCTTCCAGCGATCCTCACTGGATCCCAAACTTTGCAACGCCCTGCCAATGAGGCCGTAGGAGAAGAAAAGAAGCAGAGGATCCAAGCCCATGGCAGACAGAACCACAAAGAGGCTGTACACTGCTCCCCCACCTCCGGGGCAGGCCAAAGGGGCCATATCTGGGTGCAAGCAGTAAGAATGGGTCAGGACCTGTGGACGGCAGTAAGGCATGTGGGCCAGGAGGAATGGCAGAGGCAGGTGGAGACCCAGGCATCGGGAAGCAATGGCCAAACAGATCTTGCTAATGACACCATTGGTGAGGAGTGTTGGGTAGTGGAGAGGGCGGCAAATGGCCAGTGCCTGATCCAAGGCCATGGCAAGTAAGACAGAGGACTCCATGACAGAAAAGACATGGACAAAGAACATCTGGAGGAGGCAGGCGGAGGCAGAGACAGCATGAGTATTTGCAAAGGCAAGACCCAGCAGGGTGGGCATCAGGGCTGTGGACAAGCCAACATCAGACATGCCGAGCAGGAAGAGGAAGAAGTACATTGGGCGGTGCAGTGTGGGCTCCAGAGCAATGATCCAGAGGATAGCACCATTGCCCAGGGCAGACAGAAGGTAGACAGTGATGAGAGGTACTGCCCACCAGGAGGGTACAGCTGATAGGCCTGGCAGGCCCACCAACAGGAAGGTGGGGGCCATCGAAGTGCTGGCATTGGGAGTTGAGTGGGTGAGGAATGTTGACATACTTCAGGATCCCACTTTGAACTCTAGAAACTGAAAAGAGATTAGAAAGATTTATTTAACCTTATGACATATTTGCATAAGGCTTTCTAAAACTGCCTGCCCCCTCCCTCTCTTGCCCCAGGCACACATGCACATACTCATTCTAGTAGCTATGCCATAGTCATCCCTTGCTTTGGAGCATTTTCTACAGCTGTCCACAAAGCTCTGATTCTCTCTTTAAATTATTTTCCCATTTTCCTCAACCCTGTTTTTCACTGTAGCTTTTTTCCTAATTTGCTCCCTCCTTTAACGAAATGCATCCATAAGGGGGTCTATACTCCTATGAGGACATTTTCTTTGTTTTTGTTTTTTAAATATATTTGGCTATGCAGGATCTTAGTTGCAGCCTGCAAACTAACTTGCAGCATGTGGGATCTAGTTCCCTGACCATTGTGAGTATGGAGTGTTAGCCACTGGACCACCAGGGAAGTCCCTAAACATGGTTTCCACTCCTCCCAGTCCCAGGCAATCAGACTTCTGTGCTTCCTCAACACACATTTCAATTCACTTTAACTGCTCTCATTCGTCATCCATTACTCCTTTATTACCAAATCTAGGGTCACTTACATTTCCTAAACTGATGCATTTCTCAATGAGCTTTGGCTCTTATGAAACACTTTCTCCTTTTCTTTTTAATTCTACCTCTCAGAATTTATATTCTTAGTTCTCCATGCCCTTTCCCATCCAATTTATACAATGGTTTTTTTGAGAATCTTTATTTGCCTATTTCCTTTTTCCTCGGTGACATTCCTCCTGACTTCAACTAAACTTTATAAATTGATGAATCATAAATATATCCCCAGATAATTCTATATTTAGCTCACCCAAGTCTCTACTTGGATGTCATAAACATTATAATTTCAAACAATCCAAATCAGATCTTAACAAATGTATTCACATACAAAATATTACATTGTACTTGTTTCTTATACTGCAAACAAAAATCAACTCAAAAAGGTTTAATGATTTAAACGTAAGACCTGGAACTGCGAGATGAAAATATAAGGGAAAAGCTTCATGACATAGGTTGCTACTGCTGCTAAGTTGCTTCAGTCGTGTCCGACTCTGTGCAACCCCATAGACGGCAGCCTACCAGGCTCCCCTGTCCCTGGGATTCTCCAGGCAAGAACACTGGAGTGGGTTGCCATTTCCTTCTCCAATGCATGAAAGTGAAAAGTGAAAGTGAAGTCGCTCAGTCATGTCCAACCCTCAGCAACCCCGTGGACTGTAGCGTTCAGGACTTCTCCGTCCATGGGATTTTCCAGGCAAGAGTACTGGAGTGGGGTGCCATTGCCTTCTCTGTCATGACATAGGAATGGGAGATAATTTCTTGAGTATGACACTAAAAGCGCATGTGACAAAAGCAAAATTAGAAAAGCAGCATTATTTCATCTGAAAAACTTCCGTATAGTAAAGGAAACAATCAATGGAGTAGAAAGGTAACCTACAAAATGGAAGAGGATTTTTTAAGCCATATATCTGATATATCTAATATCTAAAGTACATAAAGAATTTCTACAGCTCAATAGAAAAAAAAGGAATAACTCCATTTTAAAAATGGGAAATGAATTGAGTAGTTATTTCTCCCAATATTACATACAAATGGTCAACAGGTACATGAAAATATACTCAACATCTGTAATAAGCAAGGAAATGCAAATAAAATTTTAATTATATAATAACCTCATACTTGTTAAGATGACTATAATTTTTTAAAAAGAGATAGGAGTTGGCAAGGATATGAAGAAATTGAAAACCTTGTACACTGTTACTGGTATTAGGTAGGTAGAATAGGGAAAAAGAGTCCAAAGTGGCGGTGGCTAAAAGACAAGGAAGGGAAAAGCCCACGAAAAGGTCAAAGGAAGGTCCGAGGACCGAAGTGAGGACTTCAGGTTGAACAGCACTCCTGAGTAAGCCCAATTTGCATAGGGCTGGCCCAGGGGGAAGAAGAAAACATATAAAAAGAGGAGCCAAAAGGCTCTCTCTCTCTCTCTCTGCCGCACTGGGGCGCTCTTCTCTTCGCGTCTTTGGATCGATGTGCCCTTATGCCTCGAAGATGGATTTTCCTGCTATCTTCTAAATAAAATAGAACTGTAACACTGAGCTGTAACACTGATTTGTCTAAGAACTATAACATGGTCTGTCCGAGACCTGAGATCTATAACACGGTCTGTCCAAGACCAGAGAGCTATAACACGCCGAGGGGGCTTTAATGTCCATTACTCCAAATCTTTGTTGCGATGAGATAAAGAACCAAGAAGCATACACTTGCCTGACACTGGGAATGTGAAATGGTGCAGTCACCAAGGAAAACAGTACAGTGTTCCTCAAAAAATTAAAAATGAAATTCTAAATGAGCCATATATCTGTTTTGGGGTATACATTCAAAAATATTGAGATCAGAATCTCAAAGGATATCTGCACCCCCATGTTCCTTGGAGCACTATTCACAATAGTCAATACATGGAAGCAACTTAAATGTCAATCAGTGGATAAATGAATAAAGAAAATAAGGTAAACATGCAAGGAAGGCTGTTTCTATTGTTGTTATTTAGTCACTGAGTTGTGTCTGACTTTTTGCGACCCCATGGACTGTAGCCTGCCAGGTTCCTCTGTCCATGGGTTTTCCCAGGCAAGAATACTGGAGCAGGTAACCATTTCCTTCTCCAGGGGATTTTCCTGATGCAGGGATGGAACCTTGTGTCTCCTGCATAAGCAGGCAGATTTTTTTTTTAACCACTGAGTTACTAGGGAAGCCCGCCAGGAAGGTTATTCAGCCTTAAGAATGAAGGATAACTTGCCGTGTACAACAACATGCACGGACCTGGAGACAGTATGCTAAGTAATAAGCCTGTCACAGAAGGACAAATACTACATGATTCCACTTATATGAAGTATATAAACAGTCAAACTCATAGAAACAAAGAGGAGAATGGTTTTTGCTGGGAGAGGGGGAAAATTCTGTTTAATGAATAAAAAGTTTCAGTTATGCAAGACGAAAGGTTCTAGAAATCTTCTGTACAACATTGTGCCTAGATTTACCAACTTAACATTTTAAGAGGTTAGATTGAAGAAGGAATTCATAGGGCCTGGACTCCATCTTAGGCCTGTTCATGCTGATCATACTCGGCCACCTTTCCAATGGACTCTGAACTCTGTGTTTAGTGCCTATGAAAACAACAACAGAAGGATAAGACCCCCTTCAGACAGGGGAACCTTGAAGATCATATCTAGGTTACTCATCGCCTAAGAGAAAACATACACTAATCACCCCTTCCTCCAGACAGGCCATACATTTTTCTGTATCTATTGGAGTGTAACCTTGGGTTTATTGATTATTGGATAATTGTTTGACTGTTGAGCACATGAGCACATAGCACATGAATGATGGGGTTATTGGGATTATGTTTTCCTTAGTTTATGTAAGTCTCAAGGAATTTGGAGTGGTGGGTTCAGACACGTACACATGGGGTATAAAAAATTTTCACAAATGATGGTCGGGGTCCTTAGCTAAGAGGAGACTCTGCCTTGGGCCCGCCGGTGTAATCAACTGCACTCCACTATCTGCATTGTCCTTCTGAGTGAGTTTGTTTCCCGGAACACGTGGCTACAACAAGATGACATGATTTATTTTAAAAAATTTCGCAGCAAAAAAAAAAAAAAAAAATAAATGTATAATGATGTCTATACAATGGAATCAGTTTAAAACCCTCTTAAAGCATTCTGTCTCCCTCATAGCTACATTTGTACTTAAATGCCTAGAAGCCCTGGAAGGATTTTCATTCAATCGATTTGATTAGAGTAGTAATGTCTTCGAAACAGGGACTAATACTGGATCAAGGATAGGAATTCAAAGATGACTTTGGCCTCAAGCCTAATACTTTATTTTTTCAGAAAGATAGATTCTCATTATCAAATAAGTAACTGTCAATTACTCGGTAAGCTCTATTGTTTCAGATCAAATATTTCTCCCTAATCCAATTCATTCACTCATCAACAGTGCTGTGGGTTTTGCAGAGGTTTATATTTGCATTATTATCTCGATTGGTTTCCCTCCTACCAGTTCTTCTTCTTTTTAATCCTTCCACCATACAGATCCCACAGTGTTATTTCCAATTTGCTGTCTGATAAGGAACCAGAGATCAAATTGCCAACATCCACTGGATCATGGAAAAAGCAACAGAGTTCCAGAAAAACATCTATTTCTGCTTTATTAACTATGCCAAAGCCTTTGACTGTGTGGATCACAATAAACTGTGGAAAATTCTGAGAGAGATGGGAATACCAGACCACCTGACCTGCCTCTTGAGAAATCTGTATGCAGGTCAGGAAGCAACAGTTAGAACTGGACACAACAACAGACTGGTTCCAAATAGGAAAAGGAGTACATCAAGGCTATATATTGTCACCCTGCTTATTTAACTTATATGCAGAGTACATCATGAGAAATGCTGGCTGGAAGAAGCACAAGCTGGAATCAAGATTTCCGGGAGAAATATCAATAACCTCAGATATGCAGATGACACCACCCTTATGGCAGAAAGTGAAGAGGAACTAAAAAGCTTCTTGATGAAAGTGAAAGAGGAGAGTGAAAAAGTTGGCTTAAAGCTCAACATTCAGAAAACAAATATCATGGCATCCAGTCCCATCACTTCATGGGAAATAGATGGGGAAACAGTGGAAACAGTGTCAGACTTTATTTTGGGGGGCTCCAAAATCACTGCAGATGGTGACTGCAGCCATGAAATTAAAAGTCACTTACTCCTTGGAAGAAAAGTTATGACCAACCTAGACAGCATATTCAAAAGCAGAGACATTACTTTGCCGACTAAGGTCCGTCTAGTCAAAGCTATGGTTTTCCCTGTAGTCATGTACGGATGTTAGAGTTGGACTGTGAAGAAGGCTGAGCGCTGAAGAATTGATGCGTTTGAACTGTGGTGTTGGAGAAGACTCCTGAGAGTCCCTTGGACTGCAAGGAGATCCATCCAGTCCATTCTGAAGGAGATCAGCCCTGGGATTTCTTTGGAAGAAATGATGCTAAAGCTGAAACTCCAGTACTTTGGTCACCTCATGTGAAGAGTTGACTCATTGGAAAAGACTCTGATTCTGGGATGGATTGGGGGCAGGAGGAGAAGGGGACGACTGAGGATGAGATGGCTGGATGGCATCACTGACTCAATGGATGTGAGTCTGAGTGAACTCTGGGAGTTGGTGATGGACAGGGAGGCCTGGCGTGCTGCGATTCATGGGGTCATAAAGAGTCGGACACGACTGAGTGGCTGAACTGAACTGAATGTAGCCATTATGTCTTTCCTCAAACCATCTCGTTTTCTACTGCGTTAAACCAGACTCCAAAACCCTTTTACCATCTGGCGCCAAACAACGTTTACTGTTTAATCCAATTCTATTCTATTTCTACTCATCTGTTTTAACCTTCCAGCCCTAATGTGATTCCTCAGGTATGTCACTGACTTTCACACCTTCAAAATACATTGTTGCTGCTACTGCTAAGTCACTTCAGTGGTGTCCGACTCTGTGCGACCCCATAGACGGAAGCCCACTAGGCTCCTCTGTCCTGGGATTCTCCAGGCAAGAATATTGGAGTGGGGTGCCATTGCCTTCTTCAGTGCATGAAAGTGAAAAGTGAAAGTGAAGTCGCTCAGTTGTGCGGACTCTTAGCGACCCCATGGACTGCAGCCTACCAGGCTCCTCCGTCCATGGGACTTTTCAGGCAAGAGTACTGGAGTGGGGTGCCATTGCCTTCTTCAAAAAATACATTACATAAGTGCAATTTTCTTCTCTCTCTCTCTGTATCATCATGCCTCATATATATCATGGATATATACTGTTTCTCTCTCCCCTGAACCCCTGCAGAATACTTTTTCTCCCTCGTTCAGGATAGATTACTTACCCTCTCCTGTAACACTCTGGCACATTCCCTAATAAAGTCTCTAACATTCTCAGTTATTAATATTTCTTTCTATGCTTTCCTTCTCAACAAACTGTTACTTCCTCAGGATAATCTGGTTCTTTATTTTATTCATTATAGCGATTCCAGTTTCTAATTTATGTGTGGGTGTTCAGTGTGCTCAATCGTGTCCAACTCTGCAACCCCATGGACAGTAGCCTACCAGGCTCCTCTGTCCATGGAATTCTTGTCCAGGCAAGAATACTGGAGTAGGCGTCTGTCATTTTCTCCTCCAGGGGATCTTCACAACTAAAATCAAACCCACATCTCTTTTGTCTCCTTCATTGGCAGGTGACTTCTTTACCAGATGAACTTTTCAGAATTGTGGAAGTCTTCTTATACATACCTAACAAGTATACAAGAAGCACTTATATTGTCTCCCATTTACACTATTCACACACAAAAGGACACTCACATCTGGTAATCAATGTGCATGCCACACATAACACACATATACATATGCACTAATACATGTTTATTCATACTGATATACAGAGACACATGCACTTTCATATACTCACGTAAAAAAAAAAAGGTTTATTCATGGACAGAGGTATTTTTGAGGTTGATGCATATTAAATTAGCCAATATTTAAACAAAATATAATGCATACTCATGCAAACACTCAACCATGGAGAGATATACAAAATACTCATTCCCTAGATGGAAGCACTTCTGAATATATACTGATACGTATACACATATTCACATGAAAATACATGTGAAACAAAAGCACCCATACATTCATGTATTAGTATATTGTTATCATACATACACTCATCTCCACAGATTGTGAATGGTAAGTGCCCTTAACCAGTCTTTTGCTACTTTACACCTTCAGAGCCAAGCAAATACAAAGCCTCAATCATTTTCCATAAACACATCTGCAGGCAATGAGTTAGTCTACCTCCTCACACACACATATTGCTCAGATGTTCAGAAATTTCCCCTAGTATGCAACACACAAGCATACATCTGCACCCATCAGAAAGGCAGGCAATCATAAACGTGTATCTAATAATCACATCTCACATCACTCATTTTTATCAACATTTTACTTAGGGCATTTTTTATCCATATTTTACTTCAAATGTCTGATAGATTACTACAAAGACAAGTATAAGCTCCATTTTTCTCATGCTGAAATCATGCTTTCTATAGTTTTATTTCTGTGATTCAAAACTGAAAGTGGGGCTTTATCAACAAAAGATGTGTAAAATACTTAACGATGTTTTTGGGGAGAGGACAAGTTTCACACATTACTGGCTTAGTTCCCTGCCATTTGAAATACAAGTGGCTCAGGCTACTAAAGAGATAAAACATGGGATATTTGGTTATAGGGAAGATTTGAGGCTGATGCAATGGGGAGATTGGAGCAGCCATACAGAGATGGCAGAGTATTATGAACGAATCTCAATTTACAGTTACGTCCAGACCAAGACTGGCTATAGGGCTCTCACTAAAATTCTCCTTGCTACTTACCAGGCCAGCATCGAAAAATTTATGCGTCAGACATGGTCTTCAGTTGCAGATGAATGCTACAGAATTAGAAGTGGCCAATTTGAGAAATTGCTAAATTAGGTCATAGGGGATAAGTCACAGTAGGAAGAAATGGCTAAGGGATTGGACTTTTCTCCAAGGTGATGATTGCCCCTCCATTTCCTGAGAGGCCTCTGTTTGTCTCCATATTAACCTTGACTGTACTGAAAGAGATATTTACAGAGCCAAGAACTAATGAATCTGCTGGAGACAGGTGGTATATCCGTATGACAAAGTAAGAGATCAAATCAGATATGTTATGAAATTTGAATACGCAAGAGACCTAGGCATATAACAAACATTTTAAAAAAGGCGTCACATGCGGGATTGAGAAATAAAACAACCAGGGAACAACAATGATTTGGCAAATTATAGAGTCTAACTTTTGATAATAAGCTCTCTATTTTTGGTCTCAAATCTGTGGCTAGTTGAAATACAAGGCAGGGATCAGTTCTGCTACTCCGTATATTCAGATTCTTTCTCACACTCTGTCTTTGTGAGGACACCCATGGGATTTAGCTTTGCTCTGAAGAATCTGGGGAAAAGGACCCCTGCTAATCTTATCAGGAGTGTAAGGTAGGCAGAAAGTCAGCCCACATATAGAGAATAGCAGATACTGCTACTGAATTTTCAAGATTCCCCAAGCTCCACCATCCAGATTTGGGCCACCAGTAAGGGAAATAGATGGGGAAACAGTGGAAACAGTGTCAGACTTTACTTTTTTGGGCTCCAAAGGCACTGCAGATGGTGATTGCAGCCATGAAATTAAAAGATGCTTACTCCTTGGAAGGAAAGTTATGACCAACCTAGATAGCATATTCAAAAGCAGAGACATTACTTTGCCAACAAAGGTCCATCTAGTCAAGGCTATGGTTTTTCCAGTGGTTATGAATGAATGTGAGAGTTGGACTGTGAAGAAAACTGAGTGCTGAAGAATTGATGTTTTTGAACTGTGGTGTTGGAGAAGACTCGAGAGTCCCTTGGACTGCAAGGAGACCCAACCAGTCCATTTTAAAGGAGATCAGTCCTGGGTGTTCATTGCAAGAACTGACGTTAAAGCTGAAACTCCAATACTTTGGCCACCTCATGCGAAGAGTTGACTTAATAGAAAAGACCCTGATGCTGAGAGGGATTGGGGGCAGGAGGAGAAGGGGACGACAGAGCATGAGATAGCTGGATGGCATCACAGACTCGATGGACATGAGTTTGAGTAAACTCCGGGAGTTGGTGATGGACAGGGAGGCCTGGCGCGCTGTGATTCATGGGGCCACAAAGAGTCGGACATGACTGAGTGACTGAACTGAACTGAACTGAACTGAAGCTTAGAACTATACTCTATTAATTTTTCCAATAACTTTTTAGTTTCTATTGGAGTATAGCTGATTAACAATGTTGTGATAGTTTCAGGTGGATAGCAAAGAGACTGAGCCATACCTGTACATGTATCCATTCTCCTCCAAACTCCCCTCCCATCCAGCCTGCCACATAATATTGAGCAGAGTTCCCTGTGCTATATAGTAGGTCCTTGTGGATTATACATTTTAAGAACTATAATACATTAATTTTAAGACATCTCTCAGTGATATATTTGATTTTCAAAGTCTGCTTCAAGTGACTTCCTATCTCTAAATTATGGTGGTAACTATTAGAGTCCTTTATGCCTAGTCTCCAAGACTTTAACCCAACCCTGAATACTGAATGCTGGTTCAAAATCCATGTCTTTGCATGGACAGTTATTTCTATCTTCACTCCATTATCCATCTCAAGAAACAATTTATTCTTACAAGAGCTCATCTGCTACTGGTTCCCATAGATCTACTAATGTTAATATTTTACTCCCTGCAAGCAAATCACTTATTATTCTCTTAACTCTATGCATGCCTCTATCATAAACTGGTGTACTATTATAACACTTTCCATGCCTTCCTGCTACTCTGTGAGCTGTATAAAGACATATTATCTTTTATATTTTTCATTCCCGTAATAATGGTATCTTTTCATTATACATGAAATGTATTTGTTGAATTCCATGAGCTGTTTTAAAGTCTGCTTATATAAAAATTGCTCTCATTGTCCAGATTCTGAGCCCATAGCTCCTTATAAATGGAACTGTGCATTTCTAAACTTTCTACTGCTCCATCCCAGTTCTCCAACCCATATCTACATTTCCGTGCTTCAAAAATGGAAGTAACTTTCAGCAAGTGGCCAAATTCTTCACCCAATCTTCTTTCTGCCCTCTCAGGCTCAGAAACAGTAACTTTCACACCTATTTCTCCTTCCTCTTTCCTCATTCTTGTTTCATCTCCCCAGTTATACCCTCTCTCCATTTACTTTATCACTCTTACCTCGAATCTTATGGTCCTTTTTCACACCTGCTTCTCCCTTTGTGCAGGTCACTCACTTGGTTCTTCCAGTGACCCTCACACACTTTGGACTGCCTCAGATGTACTCCTTATGCTACCCTTGTTGTACAGCTTCTGGGGGAGTGGGTGGGGTGTGGGGCACATGAAAGTAGAGCACAGGTGTCCAGTCTCTTGTTGCCAGAGTCCCATGGGGATCCCGAGAATGCTGTAGTTAGTTAAGGGTCTGTGGTTCTGCCCAGAGGAAGCATCATGATAACTTTTGAACTGTAGCTGGAATGGAAGAATTCTTCCATCCCCAGCATAAAGTCCTGCTCTCACAGCCCATAAAACAAGCCTCTTTCCAACCCACACTAACCCTGAGCTCATAGGCCCACTAGGTTCTGATGCCCTGTTTTGTCCTGGCCTTTCTGCTCTTTGGCAGTTTACAACCTCTCCCAAACCTTTTTTTCAAAGAGCAGATAATGAGCCCCAGAGAGTATCCCAGGTTTAGCCCGTAAGGACACCTGGATTTGTTGCTTGTCTTTGTTTTGACTAATTGCCATGAGCTCAGTGGAGTACAACAGGGTGCTAATGGCTCTAAGGGTATAGGTTCCATCTCTCCAAAGATCACTTACTTACTTTGCTTTGTAACTTTAGGCTAAGGGCTGAATCAGTTCAAATAATCCATTCAAAGAGGGCTGTGGAATGACCTTTTATCCTTGTTATGGTTTGATCCTCATCCCCAACCACACTCACTCTGTTACACATAAAGTCAGATCTCTCTGAAATACAGCAGTGAGCTTGACTGGATCCCCTCACTCCTCTGGCCCAAATCAAGTCATTTGGGCTCACTCTTTTTCTCTCTCTTCCCTATATTTGCCTTTTCTCATTCTCCTTGCCATTTCTCATTCTTTACAAATGTCCTGTTGTCTGGTGGATCAAGTATCAGACACTCACACTCCCCACACCAGCTTGTGGCTTTTCCTTCACACCTTGGACATAATTAGCCCAAATCTCTGTAAAGAACCTAGGGACTCATGTGTGTCATGCCACCCACTGCTCCTCCCCTACCTGAAGACTTTCAGCGATGTTTTTGTTCCTGTAATCCCTAAGGCAGAACTGGGTAACCAGATTCCAGCTTGTGGGTTTATACTGGTTCATCCCTGTTACTTTTACTCCTGTTGAAGAGATTGTGCATTAATGTCTTTATCCCCAGGGTACAACTAAATTTCTCCTAGATTCAAGTTACTGCATCCTTCCTCTCATTTTCTCCCAGAAAATTCCAGTAGGTGTGATCTATTGGACCTGGAGGCTGCCCTCAAACTCTCCAACTGAAGCTTTTTTTAATCCCTGGGGATTGGGACTAGGACCTTAATAAAGTCAGTTTTACCTCCTCAGAACACCCACTGTCCCATAGCCAGTCTTATCACAGGTTCCCTGTTCAATTCAATGTGCCACTTCCTATACTTTCATGCCTTTGGGATCCAGAATTGTCTCTTCTCTCATCTCTAAACCATAGAAATGGTCCCATATCTCTGTACTCTGATCTTCCTAATGTTCAGGGTAACTATTTTCTAATGTGATAAGTGATTCTGACCTAATAGGTTGAAGGAAGGGACAGAATTAAACCATTCATGGATACTTCTTTATCTCAGATCAACATGTCTGTCATCTGCTATCATATTTCAGGAGCCCACAATATGGCATTATGACTTTCATATTTAGACCTATTTAGGGAAAAATCCTTGCTTTGCTACTTTCTATCTATAATACAGGACAAGCCCCTTCACATCTCCAAGCTTCAGTTTCCTCATCAGTAAAAAGAGTTTGTATGTAAGGTAGTGAAGTGTCCAGAATATGCATAACTCCTATTATTTGCTGTATGTGCCCATCAACGTCAGGTCTCCAATCTTCCCACTTTGTTGTCCAAAGTGGTTTTCTCTCAAAGATGAGTTATGAGCACCTAATATATACCAGATATTATTATAGGCTACAGTAGTAAACAAGGGAGTAAACAAGGATAGTCAGGTTGCTTGTTCACGGATCTTCCAGTGGGGAGAGTGATAGACAATAAATGAATGAACAATTCAGACAATTCCAGATGGCTCTATCTAAGGTCTATAAAACAAACAGAAAAGGATCATGGAATAATGAATGGAGAGTGGCTGAATACTATAGAAAGGGTGATATTTCTGAAGGTTATATTAAACTGAGATCTAAATATTGAGAATGAAATAGCCATGTGCTGATATGGACAAAGCATGTTTCAGGCAAGTTCTCAAGCAGTGAGGCAAGATGAAGTTTTTGTTTGAAGTCCAAGGAAATACCCTTTGGTGTTTTCAAAGTAGAGAAATGTAAAGATATGATTTGTGATTTTAAAAAGTTACATCTACCTGCCATGTAGAGTAGGAATGGATTTAGCAGGCAAAAGTGGAAGCATGAAGACCATTTAAGATTATCAGAAGATACCACATGTATGTGGAATAAAAAAAAAAACGAAAGAATACAAATTAACTTCTTTAGTAACAGAGACAGAAAAAAAAAAAAATATGGTTACCAAAGGGAAAAAGGTTGGGGGAGAGATCAATTAGGAGTTTGGGGATTAACATACACACACTATTAAATTAAATTTCACTTCATACATTAAATTTCCTCAGTCTTCCCCACACTCTATCAGCTAACAGTGATCCTCCTGATTTTAAAAGCCTTATCTTGGTTTGAGCTCCTTGTACAGTACATAACACATTTAACTTTTCTTATATGTATTTTAATATTTATTTCATTTCTAAATCTATTATTTTGATAGAAAACATATAAGGAAATCTACCATGTTAACCACTTTTAAGTGCATAGTTTAGTGGTACTAAGTATATTTCCATTGTTGTGAAATAGATTTCCGTAACATTTTGTCTTCTGAATCTGAAACTCTATAATCGTTAAACAGTAGCTTCCTCTTTTCCTCTCCTAAAGCTCTAGGTAACCACCATTCTATTTTCTGTTTCTATGATTTTTACTACTTTTGATACTTCATATGAGTATTACAGTATTAAAAGGGCTAGTATTTTTAGTGATGTTCATTTATTAACAATACATTAAAATGCATCTTTTTTCCTGAAAAATGAAAATTTACAGGATTAAATATCTGAACTTTAGCCACTGATTTAAGAAAAAGCTCATGACATATTCCATATAGATATTCAAAGATTTTATCATTAAAGAGATTAGTAGTTACTCTTGATCATATTTTTTTCTATATATACCTATCTTTTAAAAAGTCTTAAACAATTTGGTGGATGAAAGGCAAAGTTACACATTGTTATATAGAAAGCTTTTGAAAACAAAGTTCAACCCAATGTTAATTTGTTTTACACAAATGAAATGAAGAGCTTCGAAAAATATTG
>SJYT01027011.1:0-79413 GCA_006410635.1 Cephalophus harveyi | reverse complement strand
AATATTGACCATATCTGCTAAAATAAATCAAAATTGAACAAACAAAACAAACATATGATATAGTTGCAAAAACACAAAGCTCTATTTTTATTCCATTGGTACCCACACAGTGGAGTTAGTATTAATGAAAAAGAAATAGTATAGCCTATTTATACATGATTATTATTTTTAATTGCTCAGTGCAATGGGACAGAGATATTAATAACTAGATAATTCAAAAGCTTAATATATCTTGTTTTTTACTGTTTTTGACCAATATAGACCTGATAATGCAAGGCAGCTGCTAAATCATGATAGAAAGACATATCTAAAATTTATCATTCCAACATTTTAAGCAAGATAACTGCAAGTCAGAAAAACAAATCATTTCAATTTAGCAAAATTATTCATAAAAGGTAAAGTAGCTTAATATTTACTCTTTGGAGTATATGTTCCTTTTGACTACAAACTATTTCCTTTCATTTTGAATTTGACTTTTGTCCCTTTTCTTGAGGGACTTTCACTTCTAGCATGCACAAGATGCAAGTTTTTTTTGTTACCTAGCTGTGAATTCTCCTTTAAAATAATTTTCAACTGTTTTGTTTGCTCATCAGCATT
This sequence comes from Cephalophus harveyi, assembly GCA_006410635.1. Taxonomy (NCBI): domain Eukaryota; kingdom Metazoa; phylum Chordata; class Mammalia; order Artiodactyla; family Bovidae; genus Cephalophus; species Cephalophus harveyi. The sequence continues at coordinate 78,816 of SJYT01027011.1, read as the reverse complement.
TAAAGGCAAAGTGTCAGGCACTCTGACTTCCGTTGAGTCACACTTTCCCTATCTGATGATAAGATATAACCAATCTGCAAACCAAAGCAGCAATTGCTCTCCTACCATCTTCCTCCCAGAGAGCAAAAAGCCATGTTGAAAGAAAAGGTGAAGTCAATGTTCTAGAACAGAAAGGCAACTGTACTTTATATCCTTTCTTCTGCATTTTCATCTGGAAATATTTAATGACACTGCCAAATTCCAAAATTGGATTATACTTTTTGCTACTAGTTAAGGACATAGTTTGTAGTCAAAAGGAACATACACTCCAAAGAGTAAATATTAAGCTACTTTATCTTTTATGAAAACCCTCAGAAACATATTAAGAATGAGTCAATAAGAAATAATATGTTTTGGGAAAAATACACTCATGAATGCTGAAAATTATCTTGACAGTATGAAAACTGCTTAAGGATAGACAAGATGTATTATACAGGCTTACAAATTATTTCAAATGTACTTTTGGCTGTTCATGATTATGATTTTTCATATGGCTTTCATAAATATCAAATTTATGTGGCAATTAAATCATTTAACTAGAGGCAATAAGAGATCTGTTTAATTCAAATTTGGTTAGTGCTAAGTATTATTAGACTAATATTTTCTAAAGAAGCTGACAAGACATAAGAGAAAGTGATTTCTCATTCAAAGTAAAAGAAACAAGGAACAGGGGAAAAATAGAAGAAGCAAAGTGATTTATTTTTATGTGAATAAGAAACTTAAAATGTTACTGAGGAAGTCCACACAGCAAAAATAGAGACTCTGGAATTGTATAAATTGTTACATATGGAAAGAAAAGAGCAATAATAGAAATATTTAAGAGATCAAATAATTGGGACTTATGATTTATTGGATGATTATATTTTCCTAAACCTTGTTACTTCTTCGCTAATTTACTAACCCAAGCCCCAATCCCCTCTGTATTGTCAATTCTTCACAAATGCATTGTATCCTTGTCTAAAAGGTACAAAGGTTGTCTGCTTTGGTCAATTCTTTGAGTCTCATATTATTTTATGAACTCCTATACATGCAGATTAAATGTTTTTCTCTTCTTAATTTGCTTTATGTCAATTTAATTATTAGGCCAGTGAAAGAATCTAGAAGGGAAGAAGGGAAAAGTTTTCCGCTCCTCCAATGGCCACCAGGCAGATGACATATTATTATCTGGAACTCATCATAAGGCTCAGTATCAGAGATGTAGATCTGAAAGAACTCTGATTATATATGAAGTTGAATATATATATATATATATATATATATAGACAGAGAGAGAGAGAGACCCAGCATCTAGAAAAGAGTCCAATGCTACTAAAGTTGAAGGAAGGAGGAGAAGGGGAGGACAGAGGATGAGATGGTTGGATGGCCTCACCGACTCAATGGACATAAGTTTGAGCAAACTCCGGGAGATGGTGAAGGACAGGGAAGCCTGGCATGCTTCAGTCCACAGGGTCGCAAAGAAGAGGGCACAACCAACCAACTAAACAATGAGAGAAACCGTCACTTCACTGCAAGCGGTGAATGGGGTTACTATTGAACCTGGGAAGGGGCAATTTACTGAAATGCTAACAAAGAAAAGATGGGTGTGGATGTATTTCAAGACGTAGCTAAGAGATAAACAAGGATATATTGTGTAGCACAGGGGACTATACTCATTATCATTTAATAACTTATAATGGAGTGCAAAAATACTGAATTATTATGCTGTACACCTGAAAATAATATGCTATGGTAAATCAACTATGCTGCTGCTGCTAAGTTGCTTCAGTCATGTCCTACTCTGTATGACCCCATAGATGGCAGCCCACCAGGCTCCCCTGTCCCTGGGATTCTCCAGGCAAGAAAACTGGAGTGAGTTGCCATTTTTTCCATTAAGTCGAAGTTGCTCAGTCATGTCCGACTCTTTGCAACCCCATGGACTGTATGTAGCCTACCAGGCTTCTCCGTCCATGGGATTCTCCAGGCAAGAATACATTTAACTAATTAATTAAAAAGAAGTAGCTAAGAAAGGAGACTTTTGATAAAAATGGGGTTAGTATCCAATTAAGGGAAAGTAAACTAATTAAAAATAGATTCTCTAAATATATAGAACAATAGAGTCTGATCTATTGTATAATCAATCTCCTCTGCATTTTTAGCTTTGACTATGTTAAAAAATAGGGCTTCCCTCAGAGCTCAGTTGGTAAAGAACATGCCTGCAATGCAGGAAACTTGGGTTTGATTCCTGGGTCGGGAAGATCCCTGGAGAAGGAAGTGGCAACCCACTCCAGTATTCTTGCCTGGAGAATCCCATGGACTGAGGAGCTTGGCAGGGTACAGTCCACAAGTGTCAGATACTTTTATTTTTATGTTAAAATAATAAAAAAAGATGGTATACTTTGTTTAGTTTTATACTCACACTGGCAGTTTATGACAGAAAATCAGAATCTATGTGGGATGTAAATATTCAACCTGTATAAGTAACAAAAACAACAAAAAGCTGTTATCTGAGGAGTTGGAATGAAATTATAGTGATTCAATTACTCAAAAACCCTATTTGTTAATATAGAAGAAAATTACAAATAGGAGCAAAACTGAGCCGCAAGATGACACATTTATAGTGAGCACTGGAGTAAAGTTAAAAAGGAGGTTAAGCTATTGAAAGTAGAACGAGTTCACATTTTAACTACTTCAAAAGTAATAAAAGAATGATTATGAATCAGAGGTGAATTTCACCTGAGTTAAGGAACTCAATACTTTTAGAGTCTATAGTATTAGAAGAGTAATCTGCACTGATATTAACTTAGTCCAGGATTATCACGTAGATATATTTTCAGTGACTGAGAGCTTAGTACATGATCTCGTTCTCTATGAGCATTTCTCCCTTACTTAGTCCTGGTGTCCTCCAGGATCCAGGAAGTTCAGAACCACCTGGGGCAGTGAGGAGTTCCTGCCCTGTTATTTCTATCCTGAGTAATTTCTACAGTTAAATTCTTACTGGACCAATTCCCAGTATGATCTTCTTTTCAAAGGAGTATTAAAGTCATGAGGATTATAATGGTGAAATGCAAAGCAAACATGATAAAATGTGATTTTATTTTTATGTTAAAATAATAAAAAAAGATGGTATACTTTGTTTAGTTTTATACTCACACTGGCAGTTTATGACAGAAAATCAGAATCTATGTGGGATGTAAATATTCAACCTGTATAAGTAACAAAAACAACAAAAAGCTGTTATCTGAGGAGTTGGAATGAAATTATAGTGATTCAATTACTCAAAAACCCTATTTGTTAATATAGAAGAAAATTACAAATAGGAGCAAAACTGAGCCGCAAGATGACACATTTATAGTGAGCACTGGAGTAAAGTTAAAAAGGAGGTTAAGCTATTGAAAGTAGAACGAGTTCACATTTTAACTACTTCAAAAGTAATAAAAGAATGATTATGAATCAGAGGTGAATTTCACCTGAGTTAAGGAACTCAATACTTTTAGAGTCTATAGTATTAGAAGAGTAATCTGCACTGATATTAACTTAGTCCAGGATTATCACGTAGATATATTTTCAGTGACTGAGAGCTTAGTACATGATCTCGTTCTCTATGAGCATTTCTCCCTTACTTAGTCCTGGTGTCCTCCAGGATCCAGGAAGTTCAGAACCACCTGGGGCAGTGAGGAGTTCCTGCCCTGTTATTTCTATCCTGAGTAATTTCTACAGTTAAATTCTTACTGGACCAATTCCCAGTATGATCTTCTTTTCAAAGGAGTATTAAAGTCATGAGGATTATAATGGTGAAATGCAAAGCAAACATGATAAAATGTGATAAAATTATACAATTGATAATCCTCAGAATTAATATTAGATGTTATTATCACTGTTATTAATGTTCCTTATGATACTATCATTGTTACTCAGAGGCAGGTAAAGACGGTAGCATTTTCTAAAGATGATAATTGGATATTTTGGAATATCCATTGCCTCCTGCATTTATTAATGACTCCCTGAAGGGCTTCTTGATTTCCTTTTGCACAGAGCATGATTAGTTTGATAATGAAAATTGAGAAATGCAGCTGAATTACGAAGAAAAATTTATTCGAGAGTCATTTCAACTTTAGAACCATATTTCTTTGGGAGAGTTTTATTAGTTTTGCTGTGTTTTGAGAAAAATAAAGGCAGCTATTATTCATTTCAAGGCATGGAAGAGTGAGGTGCCCAAGATGGGTCTAAGAGAATGTGATTGAATACTGACCAGCCTCTGAATCCTCCACCCCAAATACACACACACACACACACACACACACATGCAGTTTTTGCTAATATCCTCCTCAATACTATCTCATTTTTTCAGACATGAGAATCTAGAGCTTGATTTCACAATCCTGGAGAGACCGCCTCAATCTTGGGAGCCCCAGGGAACAACCTTGTTTACTGATCTGTGAAACTCTCTGTGGTCTGGTATGGGGAGGAGTTTGGGAGCAGCTCAGGAAATTAAAGTCTTCATGTGAGTGAGTAGAAATGGTTTTACCAAGTGAGCCTCAGGCAGCTGGAGAATCCTCTTCAGCTAGGGGTACCCTAAGCAACAAGGTAAGTTTTAGAGCAAAATCAGAGGTTAAAGTTGTACTATCAACAGAATATCTTGACCATGTTACTAAAGTTTCCAATTGTCCCCCAACCACTTTCTAGTACTTAGTGAAATGGAAGTGTTTTTGTTTTTCTGCTGCGACTCAGACAATAGAGAAATTTTGCAATTTTATTGTCCACTAGTCAACCAAAGATCTCTAATGAGATCATATAACTTGTGGCAGCCTATGGGGCAGATATAAAACACTTACACAATCTTTTTCCATAAATGAGGCAGCTTCCATGGTCAGCAGAGGGTCAGGTTAGGTGAAACTTTCAGAAGAACTTGGGATCTAAGAAACTGATCTTCACCTGTTTAGTACATCCTGGGCAATATAATTATGGACAAAATCAAGGATGCATTTTAAGGAATAAGCAACCTAGCCAAGAGATGCCTTTTTAACTTTGTCTTTGCTAGCTGAACCCTCAAGCTTTCAGTATATTTAGTTGTAACTTTCTTTCCCTCCTTTTCTCATCTGTTTTTCTTTGTTTTCCCACTGACTATGTTTTCGACTTAGAGCAAGTTATTTTCTTTATTTATGCTTCAAATTCTTTAATAATAAAATGTGAAATAGTTCGACATTCACTTCTGCTTTCCTTTGTGTGTGTAAATCACTTCAGTCGTGTCCAAATCTGTGCGGCCCTATGGACTGAGGCCCATCAGGTTCCTCAGTCCATGGGATTCTCAAAGCAAGAATACTGGAGTGGGTTGCCATACTCTCCTCCAGGTGATCTTCTCAACCCAGGGATCAAACCCACATCTCTTATGTCTCCTGCTTTGGCAGGCAGGCTCTTTGTCACTAGCGCCACTTGGGAAGCACCTGCTGTTCTTTGGATTTATGCTTTTATTTTTTCATTCCTTTTCTCTCCTTCTTTCTCTCACCTTATATTCTATTCCTCTCATTTGTTTACCTCTTAAAAATTTCTTTAATTTCCATTCTATTACAATTATTTGAAAGACTTAATAAATATTTTCTTTCTCAAAAGTCCAAAAACAAAAAACTAAAATAAGTTTGTTGAAAGAGTAGAAAATATATACTATCTAAAAAGCCAGAATCTTTAGAACAAAAGGCTAGGTGTCTTTCATAGGAGCAATAGAAAGACATGAATATTTTACAGAAACAGAGGATATACCCTAAATAAGGCTGGGGGAATCTGTGTCAGAAATCTTTCAAAGAAGATCTTTGAGGAGAGAGATTTCAAAACTCTACAATATGTTTTTGATTCATCAGGAGTATGCATCAGTCAGAGATGTATACATAGCCTGGGGTTCAGACACATGTTTTCAGAGTTAGAGGGTAAATGATTCAAAGATTACAAGAGACACAAAATTAAATGCAATTCTTTGCTGATAGAAGAGCATCTATCAATTTCACTTCCATCAGCTGCAAAGATCTCTGGCTGAAAAATCCAAATCAGAGAGACAAAACAAAAAAAAAAAAAAAAAAACAAAAAAAAACTCAATATCAACACTGATATTGAGAACATGTGAAGAGAAGAACTTCCAAGGTCTCATAATTAAAAGCACATATTTTGCTTTTTTACCAATGGAAAGATCTTTTGTAACCCTGACACTGCCCCGTAGCATAGGCATTATTGTCCGTGTGCTACGTATATGAGGAGCAAGGGAAACCAGAATCTGATTAGAAGATGTATGGATCTGGAGTTTACATTACCTTGCCTTTTGTCACCTTGGTTCTCTTCAACTGATGAAGGCATCTGATGTGTGTCTTAAGGTTGAGAGAGCTTCTCAAAGAGAGTATGCAATACCTCTAACTGGCATTCATGTCTAAAGTTAAATGACCCCATCAGGAGGCATTTTGGAAAAAAACATAGCTACTGATTCTAGAAATATCGGCATGTTTCTTCCCAGTCTCTACTAGGCCCTCTATACTGGCCCTCTGAGAATATAAATGGCATTATGTGATCACTGTGCCTTTAGTAATACAATTTCCAGATGATCCTGATTCTAAAAAAGGCTTCAGAGGAGCCTCACTTCCTTTTGGACAAAATGAGTTAGTCTGAAAAAAGAATTGCTGCTGTTGCTTTCCTAAATATAACTTACTCCCCTTTCTAGATTTCATTAGATTAGAGATGACAAATACATTTCATTTTCTATGATCAGAAGTTGCTGTCTGAGTTTCCTGGGTTGAGAATGATGGAGTCCACATCCAGGCTCAGGGGAAATGAAGGTGGTCATGCTCAGATGCAAGCACAGGCATGTGCCCTGGGCATGTCCATCCCTGACTTACATACAAGGCCTGTTGCCTTCATGAGAGTTCCAGTACTGGGCATAAGGAGAGTGATGGGTGGAAATGACATCCTTTGTGAGCAGTCAACTAATTTTTGTTTTATACTGATTCTGTCTTAGTATTGTATCCTCAGCCTCTGACTCAACAGCTTGTAAGATATGGAAGAGAAAGAGGGAGAAATGGACTGCAGAAAGCAAAATATTTTATCTAATTCAGTGTGTTTTAAACTGAATATGACTTTGACTTGGTGGAACTTTTTCACTGGGACAGTAGAAGTTTCCTCCACAGCATATATCTTGGAAGAGTAATTTCAGAGACTCAGACCTCCCTTAAACTCTCTCTCACCCATGTAAAAATAAAATGGTTCTCCTCTGAGGAAGATCAGATCCTAATATATTATTAATACTTGTCATTGCATTCTTAGGAAGACACACATCAGGATCTCAAAATTTCCTTCCTGTGTTACATTGACTTCATGGCAGATAATAACCACTCTCACTTCCAACACCTCTACTTTGTCTTAACTGGAATTCCAGGGCTTGAACTAAAGTATTACTGGATGGCATTCCCACTGGGTGCTATATATGTCATTGCTCTCTTTGGCAATGGTGTCATCATCTCTACCATCAAGTCCGAACTGTCCCTGCACACCCCCATGTATTACTTTCTGTGTATGCTGGCACTGGCAGATATGGGACTTGCCCTTTGTACTATGCCTTCAATGCTAGGCATATTTTGGTTTAACTACAAGTCCATTGCCTTTGATGCCTGCCTTGTTCAGATGTACTTTATCCATACCTTCTCAGCCATTGAATCTGGCGTGCTGGTGGCCATGGCCTTTGATCGGGTTGTGGCAATCTGGAAACCCCTCAGGTATGGCACCATCCTCACCAGTGGTGTGGTCTGCAGAACAGGGGCAGTCATCTTGACAAGAGCCATCTCTGTGGTCTTCCCGGTGCCCTTCCTCATCAAGCGACTCCCCTTCTACCACTCCAATATCCTCTCCCACTCCTTCTGCCTCCACCAAGATGTCATGAGCCTTGCCTGTGCCAGCATCCGGGTCAACAGTCTCTACGGCCTCATTGCAGTTATCTTCACCAAGGGTTCTGACTCCCTCTCCATCCTCCTCTCCTATGCATTCATATTTCGAACAGTGATGGCCATTGCCTCAGGGGAGGGCCGGCTGAAGGCACTCAACACCTGTATTTCCCACATCTGTGCTGTTCTCATCTTCTACATGCCGCTCATTGGGGTGTCTGTCATTCATCGTTTTGGAAAACACCTTTCACCACTGACCCATGCCCTCATGGCTAACGCCTATCTTCTTATACCCCCTGTGCTAAACCCCATAGTCTATACTATGAAGACCAAAGAGATACGGAGGAAGCTCATCCAGATATGTGCTCCAGCCAGGTCACTGCAGAGGGTTAGGGTCTGCCAGTTTAAGAGAGGAAAAATCTCTTCTGTAAAGAGATTTTCTCTTCAGTTATGACTATGAAAAAATAGTTGTTATTTTTTCACATTTTCGGTGTGATTTGAATTGGGCAGAGTTATTTCCCTGCTCTCAGAACATACTTTCCTCTTCCTGTACCAAATCATCCTTTGTGCAATATATAAAGAGTGGCATTTATAAGAACTGCTCCATGTACTTTCCTCTGGTCTTGCATTAGAGTTGGCCCATAAAAAATAAAGGGGGAATATTACTAATTCCATTCTGTAATAACTCTTTTGAGCAGAAATAAGCCACAAGCTTAATGTCTTTTAAATTAAAGATCATTGAGTTGATTTAACATTCTAGCTCAAGGGTTAGGAATGGCCTCTATTAGCTTAATAGGGGAGAAATGAACTATACTCATTAAATAATAAGAGAACACCTGGGGATAATACATTGTTAAATAAAACATGGATTAGAAAGATGGTTAAATTTTAGGATTAAGAATATAAACGTATATAATTGAGCAGGGGCCAAACATATTGTATAACTTGAGATCAACAGATGAAGGGTGAGTTTTAACTCTTCTACGTGTGGCATTGGATGTTCCCTTCCCTACCTCTAATGGCAATTTCTTCATTTTGAAGCTGGAGATATTATCACTTAACAAGCAGTGTGGTTATGAAATTAAATTTAATCATATAAGGATAAGTATTTGTAAACTATGAAGGGTTATGCAACTATAGGAAGTGTTCAAGAATATTGAATGTAAGACAATAAAAGTACTTATAGACTGTCCACTAAGCAAAAGACAGTACCAGAGTCTTTTACATGCTGTTATATTGGATAACTACAGCATCCCTATGGGGGACAGTGATGTACACTGTTTCCAAAGCAGTTCATGTGTTGACCAAGGCTAAGTCAGGCAGATTTTCTGGGGAATGTTGAACTATCTATATTGTGGGAGACAGATAAAATGGGTTGGGCAGAGTGGGGATGACACTCAGGGTAGAAGGTTAAAGAATTACTACAGATTTAATTTGAAGACAAAGTATCAGATTGGTCAAAACATTCATTTGGATTTATCCTTAAGATGTTATGGAAAAACCCAAATAAACATTTTGGCCAACTCAATATATGAAGAATAAGAACAAAAGCACGCATATACAATGTATACTAATGAGCGACTTACATTCTTTTACATGAGCCACATGACTTTTGCTCAAGTTTTTATTTGATTTTTAAAATCTAACACAAATGACTCTTTGGGTCTTTCATGGTATGTAGTTACCTATTACTCAAATCAGTAGCTACTTTAGAAGTCTGTCGGAACAAACACTAGCCTAGCTAAGAAAAATTTAATAACACTGTGTACAAGAAAGCTTATTCCCATTTTAATACTGCTTTCAGGTTCACCAGTCTTTCTGAATTAATTTTAGATAGGTTCACAACAAAAATTTTTCTTAACTCTATAAAAAACAAAGGTACATTGCTGGCATTTAATAAAATGCGTATAAAATATCATTTAAACCTTCTGGGATTTGTGGGGAGACTTGAGTCCTACCACCTCTGGAAGGGCTTGCTAAGAGTTCACCAATGCTATCACAGTCCTGAGCCTGGAACAGGAATTGCTAGAGGTTATTGTTAAGAAGGTATTTCCTTGGTGACTTGGTAAAGAATCTCCCTGCAGTGCAGGAAATCTGGGTTCAATCCCTGGGTTGGGAAGAGCCCCTGGAAAAGGAAATGGCAACCCACTCCACTATGCTCGCCTGGGAAATCACACAGAGAGAGGAGCCTGGAGGGCTGCAGTCCATGGGGTTGCAAGTCAGATATGACTTAGTAACTAAACCACCACCAATACTGTTGTTAAAAAAGATAGGCCTCTATTTGCTTGTTCCAATATGAGAGCAAAGTTCCTAGTAGCAGTGCAGTGACCAATATCCTTGGGATGAGCAAAACTCTTTGAGGACTTTCAGCTCTTGGTTGTTTCCACTCAATGCAGTGCTTGACATTTAATTGATGCACCAAATTTCTAAATCAAACTCTACATTTCAGAAACAGGTGGAAATGCTCTCCATAACTGTCATCTTTGGTGCTGTAAATACTTAAAAGCTGACCCCAGAAACAAGTGTATTGATGAAGGAGTTTTTGAGTTTCCCTCTATCTAGTTTGTGTCTCCTTCACATTTCTCCTTTAAAGATGAAGATGATGATTGCCCAGCAACTGCAGCATCAGCAGTAATAGTAATATGTGCAGTACAATCTTCTAAATAAGAACCACAATAACAGGTATTTGAGGTATGGTCTCATTACTCCCAGATCAACTCTACAAGTGAATATATTGAGAGAAAGGGCTTGGGTTTAAATCCTGATTGTGCCACTTGCCATCTGTGTAATATGGATAAGATACCTAATTTATTCAATGCTAATTGTTCTAATCCACAAAATCAGGACAAGACTAGTGCTTATTTTATAGAGTTATAAAGATTAAAGGAGTTAATGGATGTAAATTCCCAGGATCTAGAAATAATGAGCATTCAATAAATGCCAGTTGGTATAATTATCTTCAATTAAAATAAAATATACTTAAGTGTAGAGGGGTTGTATAGCTTGATCAAGTTCACACAGCAATAAAATAGAAGAGCTACAATTTGAAACCACATCTAGCTCTCAAATCCATGCTGATTCCTACTGGGTCTCATTTGTACCCTCTCCCTCATATTCTTAATGTCCTCTCCCTTGTGTCATGAGGAAAGAGCTGTGTAATCTCCATACAAAAGAGGAAGCATAATATAGTCTCTCACAGTAATAAGCTTTTCATTCCAAAAGATAGATCAAGGAGAAAAACTAAAGAAGGGGTTGATCTACTACAACACTATTGAAATCAACCCTATTGTTGATCTACTACAACACCAGTACACCAGAAGCATGTACTGGTGCTTGTCTGGGAACGGTCTAGTATGTATCTGTGTGATGAGGCAGGTACAGAGACAGAGAGCATTTGAAAATCAGCATAACAGTTTGACTTTGCAGTGACACTGAAGCACACAGTTTTGTGTACAAACTCAGAACAATAAAGTTGTTTTGTTCCAGATAAACTGGAAAAATAAACAAAACTCAAAGTTAATTTACCACATACAGCTTGAGAAACACAGATTTATTTAAAAAGAAGGGAGGATATTTCATTTTCTCTCAGTCAGTTGAGTTACCTATAGTTATTTTAGGCATAGAGCTGCACAATAAAAATAATGAAACCAACACTGGTTTCATTTAGTGTCATGACTGGACCCTCATGGCTTAATTCATACGGCCACACAATGTAATTTCAATTTCTCTCTTTTTACCACTTTCAGGAATCTAAATAGACTACAACTTCTCTTTACAATGTTAAAAAATCTGAGTTCTGCTCTTTGCAATGTTGGAAAACAGCACAGAGTAGCTCCAATTTTATCTGAAGTCTTTCATACTGGCTTCTACCTCAGCTCTCATTTCTCAAGGTCTCAGGGTCACCTATTCTTAAGACTGAAAAAAAGGTTTCATGCAATAATAGCATGAGACCAAGTCTCCTGGCTAAGAAGCTTATCTAAAACAGGTACAGGCAATAAACTTGGTCATATATTCAAGATATGTTTTTCTAAGATATCTTCTTTTAAGATGTGAAGTGAAGTGAAGTCGCTCAGTCGTGTCTGCCTCCCCATGGACTGTAGCCTACCAGCGTCCTCCCATGGGATTTTCCAGGCAAGAGGACTGGAGTGGGTTGCCATTTCCTTCTCCAGAGGATCTTCCCCACCCAGGGATCAAACTCAGGTCTCCGGCATTGTAGGCAGATGCTTTACCATCTGAGCCACATACTGTCTCCTGTGCTGGTTGTTTTCTCCCCCCTGAGAAAAGTTCCCCCTCATTCCATATCACCTCCAAATTATGAGGTGATTCATGTTTTCCATTTAGATAGCATCTATCTATATTGAGGCCTTGAATGATGTTTGCATTCTGCACAAACTAACAATTCTCGAGTAATTTTGTAACATTGAAAATGTAAACTCCAAGTCAAACTTGAAAATTTATTCTGACTGTCTCTATTTCTGGTTTCATCTTGGCAAGATACAAATATGTATCTTACATTTGTAAGAGGACTAAACTAGAGTGGTTACCATGGACACGGATGTGTGTGTGCTCAGTCCCTCAGTCATGTCTGACTCTGCAACCCCATGGACTGTAGCCCATGGAGTTTTCTAGGCAAGAGTATTAGAGTGGGTTGGCATTTCCTCCTCCAGGGAATCTTCCTGACCCTGAGACCGGACCCACATTCTTGTGTCTCCTGCATTGACAGGTGGATTCTTCACCACTATGCCACCTGGGAAGCAAACATGGATGACAGAGGCAAATAAATCAAAGACAGAAGGACAGTTTCCTGTATGTTTTTGAATGTTACATGAATGGAGAATGTATACTTTCAAAGAAATGGAAAGTGATTATTGTGGGGAAAAGCAAGAGTTAAATATGGCTTGTGTGAGACGGAGGTATACAGAAAACTCCACGTAGAGATTGTGCAAAGGCAGTTAAAAATTAAGAATTTGATCTTAAGAGAGGGGGAGGAGAAGCAGAGGGAAAGAAAGACGCATGTGGGCTCTATTTCAAAGCTGTTAGCATGACTGGTATCATGAAAAAATAAATTTACCGAGGTTACTGAATGGCAAGGGGAGAACTTGGAGAAATACTCACATCATGTGTGAGAGGAAGACGTGAAGAAGGGTAGGCTAGGAAACAAAGAAGGTGGAAGTAGAACATGCAATAGAGTGCCACGAAACCAGAAAGAAGACTAAAAGGGAGGGGACTGTAAATATTTATAATCTACTCAAATACATCAAGTTGAAGGAGGATTGAGGGGAAACATTTGACTTTCTATTTCAGAATAAATCTGAGCATTGGAACAGCTTTCATCTAGCAATGAAAACCAAGTTAGATTGCAGGAGCTAGAAAAGAGAGTGTACAGTGAGGATGTGGAGTTTGTGTGTGTATTGCCAGTAACAAAAATTAGATTTTTGATCTTGCCACTACACGGCTCCATCAGAGAATAAAAGATTAATGGGCAGTTTCTCCTAATTGCCTCTGTTATCACAGTGTTTGAACACTGTAAACATAATCCATGGTGGTTGGCTTTTATCTCTAATTTAAGGATTTCAAGTTTTGGTTCTGTAATTGTATAAGAAAAAAAAGACACTTCTTAATATGTTTTTTAATGAACTAATTTATTTTAGTTGAGGCTAATTATAATATTGTAGTGGCTTTTGCTGTACATTGATGTGTTTATATTTTATGTTTATTCATTCAAATATTGTATATAGGCACACTGTACTAACATGTATATGACAACACATTAAGAAAAATAAACATTTTTTAAAGATGAGGTAAATTTAACTGAAAATAAAAGATCTACTATTTTCTCCTTATAGGTCAATTGACTATAATGTGCTTTGTTTGGGATTCATGTTTTCCATTTAGATAGCATATGTCTATAGTGAGGCCTTGGATGATGTTTGCATTCTGCACAAGCTAACAAATCTCAAGAAATTTTGTAAAATTGAAAATGTAAACTCCAAATCAGTCTTGCAAATTTTGAAGCTTATCTAAAACAGGTACAGGCAATAAACTTGGTCATATATTCAAGATATGTTTTTCTAAGATATCTTCTTTTAAGATGTGAAGTGAAGTGAAGTCGCTCAGTCGTGTCTGCCTCCCCATGGACTGTAGCCTACCAGCGTCCTCCCATGGGATTTTCCAGGCAAGAGGACTGGAGTGGGTTGCCATTTCCTTCTCCAGAGGATCTTCCCCACCCAGGGATCAAACTCAGGTCTCCGGCATTGTAGGCAGATGCTTTACCATCTGAGCCACATACTGTCTCCTGTGCTGGTTGTTTTCTCCCCCCTGAGAAAAGTTCCCCCTCATTCCATATCACCTCCAAATTATGAGGTGATTCATGTTTTCCATTTAGATAGCATCTATCTATATTGAGGCCTTGGATGATGTTTGCATTCTGCACAAACTAACAATTCTCGAGTAATTTTGTAACATTGAAAATGTAAACTCCAAGTCAAACTTGAAAATTTATTCTGACTGTCTCTATTTCTGGTTTCATCTTGGCAAGATACAAATATGTATCTTACATTTGTAAGAGGACTAAACTAGAGTGGTTACCATGGACACGGATGTGTGTGTGCTCAGTCCCTCAGTCATGTCTGACTCTGCAACCCCATGGACTGTAGCCCATGGAGTTTTCTAGGCAAGAGTATTAGAGTGGGTTGGCATTTCCTCCTCCAGGGAATCTTCCTGACCCTGAGACCGGACCCACATTCTTGTGTCTCCTGCATTGACAGGTGGATTCTTCACCACTATGCCACCTGGGAAGCAAACATGGATGACAGAGGCAAATAAATCAAAGACAGAAGGACAGTTTCCTGTATGTTTTTGAATGTTACATGAATGGAGAATGTATACCTTCAAAGAAATGGAAAGTGATTATTGTGGGGAAAAGCAAGAGTTAAATATGGCTTGTGTGAGACGGAGGTATACAGAAAACTCCACGTAGAGATTGTGCAAAGGCAGTTAAAAATTAAGAATTTGATCTTAAGAGAGGGGGAGGAGAAGCAGAGGGAAAGAAAGACGCATGTGGGCTCTATTTCAAAGCTGTTAGCATGACTGGTATCATGAAAAAATAAATTTACCGAGGTTACTGAATGGCAAGGGGAGAACTTGGAGAAATACTCACATCATGTGTGAGAGGAAGACGTGAAGAAGGGTAGGCTAGGAAACAAAGAAGGTGGAAGTAGAACATGCAATAGAGTGCCACGAAACCAGAAAGAAGACTAAAAGGGAGGGGACTGTAAATATTTATAATCTACTCAAATACATCAAGTTGAAGGAGGATTGAGGGGAAACATTTGACTTTCTATTTCAGAATAAATCTGAGCATTGGAACAGCTTTCATCTAGCAATGAAAACCAAGTTAGATTGCAGGAGCTAGAAAAGAGAGTGTACAGTGAGGATGTGGAGTTTGTGTGTGTATTGCCAGTAACAAAAATTAGATTTTTGATCTTGCCACTACACGGCTCCATCAGAGAATAAAAGATTAATGGGCAGTTTCTCCTAATTGCCTCTGTTATCACAGTGTTTGAACACTGTAAACATAATCCATGGTGGTTGGCTTTTATCTCTAATTTAAGGATTTCAAGTTTTGGTTCTGTAATTGTATAAGAAAAAAAAGACACTTCTTAATATGTTTTTTAATGAACTAATTTATTTTAGTTGAGGCTAATTATAATATTGTAGTGGCTTTTGCTGTACATTGATGTGTTTATATTTTATGTTTATTCATTCAAATATTGTATATAGGCACACTGTACTAACATGTATATGACAACACATTAAGAAAAATAAACATTTTTTAAAGATGAGGTAAATTTAACTGAAAATAAAAGATCTACTATTTTCTCCTTATAGGTCAATTGACTATAATGTGCTTTGTTTGGGATTCATGTTTTCCATTTAGATAGCATATGTCTATAGTGAGGCCTTGGATGATGTTTGCATTCTGCACAAGCTAACAAATCTCAAGAAATTTTGTAAAATTGAAAATGTAAACTCCAAATCAGTCTTGCAAATTTAGTCTGACTCAGCCTCTCTTTATTTTCTTGGGCTCCAAAATCACTGCAGATGGTGACTGCAGCCATGAAATTAAAAGACGCTTACTCCTTCGAAGAAAAAGTTCTGACCAACCTAGACAGCATATTTAAAAAGCAGAGACATTACTTTGTCAACAAAGGTTCATCTAGTCCAATCTATAGTTTTTCCAGTAGTCATATGGATGTGAGAGTTGGACTATAGAGAAAGCTGAGTGTGACGAATTGATGCTTTTGAGCTGAGGTGTTGGAGAAGACTCTTGAGAGTCTCTTGGACTGTCGGGAGATCAAATCAGTCATTCCTAAAGGGAATCAGTCATTCATTGGAAAAACTGATGCTGAAGCTGAAGCTCACAATACTTTGGTCACCTGATGTGAAGAACTGACTCATTGGAAAAGACCCTGATGCTGGGAAAGATTGAAGGAAGGAGCAGAAGGGGACGACGGAGGATGAGATGGCTGGATGGCATCACCGACTCAATGGACATGAGTTTGAGCAAACTCTTGGAGTTGGCGATGGACAGGGAGGCCTGGCGTGCCACAGTCTATGGGATTGCAAAGAGTCGGACACAACTGAGCCACTGAACTGAATTGACCTGAAATAACGTTTCCATAATATTGATTACTAACATCTCTCACACATCACATCTTAGCATCATGATTCTTTCCCTATACCTCAAATTTTCTTGTAAGTCTAGAAAACCCTGAGACATGTGTCAAGTCTCAATTCACAGGTTTTAGAATTAACGGATCTAAACTTGAATCGAGTTCTTCCACTTAGAAGCTGTATGATTTTGAGTAAGTTACTTAGCTTCTTTAAACCTCATTTCCTCATGTATAAAATGTGATAACATTATTCTCAAAGATTGTTGGGAGAATTCACTGAGAGAATATATAAAGGCAACTAAAACTACTGGTATAGCAAATTAAATGTGATGTTGTAATGTAATACCTACTTGACTTGTATACATATTTCCTTGCAGAGAAATATGCCAGAAACTGCAGAAAGTTGGTGCATTTTTCTCTGTGTCTTCAGGGACCAGAAGGCTTCCCAGGTGGAACAGTGGTAAAGAATCTGCCTGCCAGTGCAGGAGATTCTGGAGACTTGGGTTTGATCCTTGGGTTAGGAAGATTCCCCTGGAGCAGGGAATGGCAATCCGCTCCAGTATTCTTGCCTGGAAAATTCCATGGACTGAGGAGCCTGGTGGACTACAGTTCATGGGGTCACAAAGAGTTGGATACAACTGAGTGATTGAACCCACATGCAGGGTCCAGCATCACGACTGGCATTTCATTAGTGTTAAATGTACATCTGTTTAATAAGTCATCCCTCTAGCAACTTGACAGTGTAATGATTAACAAAATACATACAGCAGGTATGAGCTTCAGCGCAAAGACACATTGCCTTTGACATACTCATCCCCACACATGGGTACCCTGCTTTCTTAAACTTCCCAGTGCTGCAAGTGTTCACTTGTCCTTATACAAAGCATGGCAGTACTTTTACTTGATAAAGTTTCGCTGGATCCTTTGTACACATCAAAATAGAGTTCACTCCTGCTGGGTTTAAAGAGTAAAGGCAGAGCACCTGTTATCTACTAAATATGTGACTGAAAACTAGAACTGTAAAGAAGTAATAACCCTTAAATGAAAAGGCACATATTGAGTAACCACACACGTGTTTGTTTTAATTTTAACATAGGCACTCTTTACCCAATAAACATTGAAACAACAAAATAAATGCTGTTTGATTATGGAACAATTTTCTTTCCCCATATTAAGAAAAAATATCTCAGACTGTTCAGCAGTGCTATATAGCATTTTGAATCTTTCCTTATCTAATTATTTAATTAATAACTATAGAGCAATATTACTTAACATATGAATAAACACTCAAAAGTGTTACCTGGATAAACAGGTGATGATTTATGTCTTCACTGATGCTCATCTCCAATTTCAGAGAAGAACAATTATATTAATTATGTTAGATTTTTCAAGTGACACCAGATATCAAAAAATATGCATTCCAAAATGGAGCATATACAGAACAAGAAAGACTCTCACCTATAAGCCTTGCCCACTTTCAATTTTCTGAGATGTGCATAATTTGACTGCATTATAGTTGCTCAAAAGGCTTCTTATTCTCCATATTACATTTGATTCCACTCCCCTAGACCCTGTTCTTTCTCCTCTGGAACACATGGATGATCCTCCTCCGTATCTGCTTGGTTTTCACACTATAGACAACAGGGTTTAGTAAAGGAGGAAGTAACAGATAGGTATTGGCCATGAATGTGTGTACTACTGGTGACAGATGTTTCCCAAACCTGTGGATCATGGTGACACCAATGAGAGGAACATAAAAAAGGAGCACAGCACAGATGTGGGAGAGGCAGGTGTTGAGCACTTTGAGCCTTTCAGCTCTGGAAGCGATACCCAGTACTGTCTTCAGGATGAGCACATAAGAAAAGAGAATGATGAGGGCATCAAACCCCAAAGTGAAGATGACCACCATGAGGCCATAGAGGCTGTTGACACGAGTGCTGGCACAGGCTAACCGCATTGCATCTTGGTGGAGACAATACGAATGAGACAAGACATTGGAATGGCAGAAGGGTAGCCGCTTTATAAGAAAGGGCACAGGGAAGACCACGCAGACTGCCCGGATGATGACAGCTATTGCAATCTTGCCAGTGATGCCATGGGTGAGGATGGAAGCATAGTGCAGTGGGTCTCGGATGGCCACAAATCTGTCGAAGGCCATAGACACTAATACTCCTGATTCTACCCCTCCAAAACTGTGGATGAAGAACATCTGTGTGATGCATGCATCAAAGGGAACCTCAGGGGCATTAAACCAGAAGATGCTGAGCATGGAGGGCAGGGTGGACATGGAGAGACCAACATCAGTCAGAGCCAAGATAGAGAGGAAGTAGTACATAGGCTCATGGAGACTCTGATCTACCTTAATGATGGCTAGGATGGTGCCATTTCCCAGGAGAGTCATGGTGTAGAGAAATCCCAGGGGAAAAGCCATCCATGGGTTTTTATCTGGCATTCCTGGGATACCTGTCAAAATGAAGCTATGGTGGTTGACATGTGATGAGCTAGTGTTCATCATGATGTTCTTACCACTGATTGAGGCTGGACTCTCCCACCTGGCTTCCAGCTCCTAAATTGAAAAAAGGTTTTTAGATAGGTAAATGGCTTTATAGATGTAGAAGTGGAACAACAGAGAGGAAAACTATGTTTAAATCAGTGTCTGAGAGGTTTTTGCATCTTTTTACTTCTTAGATAATCACATGCAATGACCTCCACTTACTTTAATTTAATTTGCTTATCTTAAAACGGGAGATAAGATGAAACAACTAGTGTTTAGACAGAAGAAAATTTTGATGTCTTCCTTTAACAGCACTGAATATTTGGCAGAAAAGAAGCAGCAACATCCAAGGACCTAATAGCATTGAGAATTTTGCTAAATAATCAAAGAACAGAAGTCACAGTATCATCACCACAAACACACCTACACAAAATTTCATCACCACCCAAACCTACATCCCCCATCTATATAAATCTATGTGTATGCATGTATATATATATATATATATATACACACACACATATTCATATATTCTTTTACACACACACATATATGTGTGTATATATTCTTGCACATGCCTAAACATCAATTTCACTGTTTTTATAATGGTGGCTAAGCGGTAAAGAATCTTCCTGCCAATTCAGGTTCAATCTCTTGGTCAGGAAGATGCCCCAGAATAGGAAATGGCAAACCACTCCAGTATTCTTGCCTGAAAAATTCTATGGACAGAGGAACCTGGTGGAGTTCACTCCTGGGGTCACAAAGAGTCAGACAGGACTGAACTACTGAGCACATACATACATTTGTAAATAGACACAGTAGTCGGCATAACTGTTCAAATTAATCTTCACAAGTTTTAACTTTTAAGTTTCCATAACCTCATTTTAAAATATCAATGGATAGAGAATAAAGGCTATTGTCCCAGAAACTACCACATATTTGATACGAGAGTAGCCATTCACAAAATCTTTATTTTGAGAGTCTTCTAACACACCAAAAACCTGAGGCCATTCTTGAAACCTCTTCTTTCATTAAACCAAACTTAATGAATCAAATTTGTCTCCAAAACATGCAAAATAATTATTTCCTTTCTTCCTTTTGTGTAGTCAAAAATAGCATAGTTCATTTCTTCCAGGCACCCTAACTTGTCATCCTCCACCCATGAGTGCCCCCTTTCAAAATTTCCTTTCTGCAGTCAGAATGCACTTTGAATATTTAGAAAATTGTTTATTCACCCAAAGCAAAAGGTCCCTCAAGATCTTCTATTGTACTTAGAACAGAGTCCTAAATCTTTATCATTTCCTTCAGCCACAGCACAATTCAGCCCAGGTCTACCTCTCTAGTGCCAATTCACACCATTCCCTACCCCTCCTCCACTTTGATCTCTTCAATCCAGCCAAATTTGCAGTCTTTAAATTCCTGGATCTCACTAAGAAACTTCCGGATGTGGGATTTCACGTGTCCCTTCCTGTTTCTTGTGCCTTCCTCCACCTTCTATAAAGTTCCTCTTTGCCTAATCAAAGCCTATCTATCCTCAAATAGAAAGAAAAGTGAAAGAAAGTAAAGTCGCTCAGTTATGTCCTAATCTTTGCAACTCAGTGGACTGTAACCTACCTGGCTCCTCCGTCCATGGGATTCTCCAGGCAAGAATACTAGAGTGGGTTGCTATTTCCTTCTCTAGAGGATCTTCCTGACTCAGGGATCCAACCTGGGTCTCCCGCATTGCAGGGAGATGCTTTACCCTCTGAGCCACCAGGGAAGCCCAAATAATAATCCTTCTCAAATAAGCCTTCTCCAATTCTCATAAGAGTTTAAGACTCCTCAGTACATAGTTTTCATATTCTTCTTCTAAGTAAGTACAGTTAATTAAACATCACATAGATATTTGTTTAGTGTCTATCTCTCCTACTAGAATTAAATTTCCTGAAGGAAAGGACTCTGTTTAAAACCTAAAAGATCATATGCTGGGCTTCCCTGGCGGCTCAGTGGTAAAGAATCCACCTGCCAATGTAGGAGAAATGGGTTTGATCCCTGATCCCAAAAGATCCCACATGCCATAGAGCAACTACGCCTGTGCATCACAACTATTGAGCTTGTGCTGTAGACAGTCCACGGGGTTGCATAAAGTAGGACCCATGTGCCTAGAGCCAGTGATCCACAGTAAGAGAAGCCACTGCAATGAGAAGCCTAGACACCGTGACTAGAGAGTAGCCTCTGCTCACTGCAACTGGAGAAAACCTGCAAGCAGCAACGAAGACCCAGTGCAAGCAGAAATAAATAAATAAATAAATCTTTAAAAGACCATATGCCTAGCATATGTTAGCTTTCCGTATGTGTTGAATGAAGGGATGAAATCAAGAATAAATGAATATGGACGATGAAATATCATTCCTTTCAGATATTTTACAAACTCTCAATCTCCTCCCTGATTTTCGGCATGTGGGTTGAAAATCATTGATCTAGAGAAAAATGTCTTTTTCTAACAGGGCACAAAAGCTTAAATGAAGGGTCTTTGAGAGGAGCTAAAGTTTTTTTGTTATCATCCAGGTTCTGATTGTGAGAAAGGAGAAAGAAAAATCATTGAGTGTTTCTGGGAGAGTTGGGGATGGGAGGTGGTGCTATTGACAGGTATACAAGACCAGGTGGGCTTCCAGGCTCATTCTTCCACCTGTTTCCCTGCTGTGACAGGAGAGTTTGTGGTTGGGGGACAATACTACAGAGAAATTATTCTGCAGATTCTGATCTGACGCAGGAGGTCTTTGAAAGTTTCTGTAGTCTTCTTACAAAGGTTGTGCTGTGTGTTGAAAACAGAATCCAGATGTCTCTCCAAATAAGTCACAATGCTCAGATCTAAACAAAGCACTCTGTGCTGCCCAGCTAACCCTTGGGAGCACTTTGAGGAAGGGACATTTTTATACTTTATAGATTAAGTGAGAGCCCTTCAGTTGGCTGGTCCCTCTTCCCAAGTAATTGGTGATGGCTTTTACTTGAGGAAAATCACTTGGCTCATCCCTATTAGATATTTTTCTTGGAAAAACTTATAAAATATTTGATAGTCTCTGATCATGTCCCCAGGGCCTGCTGAAGCACTGCTGTTCTATGGAAATTGCTGATTTTATTTCCCCCTTTCTTTCATGTGCCTTTGACTCTGTTTTTCTTCACCTGAATATGTTTTGCCCCATCTTCTCCTTTTTAAACAATCCCATTTCTATCTCTAGTCTTCATCTCTTTTCCATTCTCCCTGATTTTTCAGACTCTTATTTTCTCTAGCTTCCAATTCACTTCTCATTTACTCTTCCATCCACTTTTTGTTTCATTTTTTTTCTATATGATAAATTCTCCCTTACAGTGTATCTCTTATTTTACTCCTAATAACATTACTTACATTTTACTTTTTTTCTCATCTTTTCTTTGTCTTTCAGCAACCCCATGACACTGGACACTCTCTAGGTGTTTCTCATCTGCCTTTGTCATTTTCCTCACCAGAATTTTTATGAAGATTTAGTGAAATAATGTGCATAAATAATCCTACACAGAGCTTGGTATATAGAGGTCATGCCAAAAGATTTTAAGATAAATTTATTACCTGTATCAACGTCTGTGCTCTTGTTCAGAATTAATTTGGCTTCTTTCCTTCCCTGAGACTAGTAAACAGAGCACTTATGAAGCCTCCTCAAACTTCTGGTGGTGTCTCAGCCATCACGGGTCTGTATGCTTTTTAATTCCTCCGGAGAAATCCTTTGAGGCCTGTTATGTAGTGCTGCTTGACCTATTCCCTCGTGAATTCCCAAAGAACTCCAAGCTGTTCCTTCATCTGTAAAATTGCCTTTTCTTCTACCAACACCTGTTTCAAAATTTCCTTCNAATTCCTCCGGAGAAATCCTTTGAGGCCTGTTATGTAGTGCTGCTTGACCTATTCCCTCGTGAATTCCCAAAGAACTCCAAGCTGTTCCTTCATCTGTAAAATTGCCCTTTCTTCTACCAACACCTGTTTCAAAATTTCCTTCATTTTGATTTTATTTGTGTCCTCTCAGCCAAGACTGAGGAAGGAAAAAAGATCTACTTCTCTCTCTCTCTCTCTCTCTCACACACACACACACACACACATACTTTATACATATATGTGTGTATGGCTGTGTGTATGTGTATATATATATAAATAAATAAATATATATATAACATTACTAAAGAAGTCCTAGAACTCCAGCCTAATTTTTCCCTAGAGCTTCTGATTCCAAAGCCAGTTTCAGTCTCATTGCTAATATAGTCCTGAGATTTACCTTGAAATAGCACTGAAGTCTATTGTTTTGGATAGAGAGAAGAATTGCTTGGAATTTCCGTTAGGAACAAAGAAGACAGAGTTCTTTAAATTTGTTGGACTTCTTTGGTTTTCTGCATTGTTATTCCAATATCTTAAATATAATTTCTTTCATTTGTTTTAACGCATTTTTCTATGATAATATTTTTTCATCAATGAGGTAATTCTTAGGATTGTGGAAACAGCTCATTATTCCATCAGTGTGTGCCTTTGGGTGGTTAGTCATTAAATGTCCACAAACCCTGTCCACCACTTCTTCATGTCTCTTTTGATACCGTTTCTTTACCTTCATAGGCATATTTACATTTTTAAAAATTTTATTGGAGAGTAGTTGATTTATAAAATTGTGTTAATTTCTGCCATACAGCAAAGTGAATCAGTTATATAACACATATATCCACTCTATAACCATATAGATCATTATAGAGTATTGAGTAGAGTTTCCAGTGGTATACAGTAGGTCCTTATTAGTTATTTCTTTTATAAATAGTAGTGTGTATATGTCAATCCTAATTTCTCAGTTCATCCCTCCCCTCCACTTCCTCCTGATAACCATAAGTTTGTTTTCTACATCTGTGGTTTTATTTCTGTTTTGTAAGTAAGCTCATTTATAACTTTTTTAAGATTCCACATATAAGCTCTCTATCAAACAATACTTGTCTTTCTCTGTCTGACTTAATGAGTATGATAATCTCTGGGTCTGTTCATGTTGTTGCAAATAGCATTATTTCATTTTCTTTTTGTGTGGCTGAGTAATATCCCATGGTATTCATGTACTACATCTTCTTTATCCATTCCTCTGTCAATGGACATTTAATTGCTTCCTTGTCTTGGCTGTTGTAAATGGTGCTCTACTGAACACTGGGATGCTTGTATCTTTTTGGATTATGGTTTTCTCTGGACATATGTCCTGGAGTGGGATTGCTGGATCATATGGTAGTTTCACAGATATAGATCTTTTGTGCTTTGTTTTGAATATTTTTCTTGAAGCCCAGAGTGTTACACAATGGAGTATTACTCAGCCATTAAAAAGAATATATTTGAGTCCAAAAGTCCTTTCTATACATCTGTGTCTCTTGAGAGGGAGAGGGTGGGATGATTTGGGAGAATGGCATTGAAACGTGTATACTATCACGTAAGAATGAAGCACAAGCCTATGTTCGATACAGGATACAGGATGCTTGGGGCTGGTGCATGGGGATGATCCAGAGAGATGATATGGGGCGGGAGGTGGGAGGGGGATTCAGGATTGGGAGCTAATATACACCCATGGTGGATTCATGTCAATGTATGGCAAAACCAATACGGTATTGTAAAGTAAAACAAAGTAAAAATAAAATTAAAAAAAAAATTACATGTATGTATGTCTATATGTATATATAGATATATATTACTATATATACATAAAGATTTACATTTCTTTAAGAATCCCTTTTCATTATGTGTAAGGAGTTAAAGGATGAAATCCTTGTCCTCAAGGAGTTTCTGATCTGTGAGAATATTTAATGCTTCCCAATCTCTCTTTGGAAGGAATGATGCTAAAGCTGAAACTCCAATACTTCGGCCACCTCATGCGAAGAGTTGACTCATTGGAAAAGACTCTGATGCTGGGAAGGATTGGGGGCAGGAGGAGAAGGGGACGACCAAGGATGAGATGGCTGGATGGCATCACGGACTCGATGGACGTGAGTCTGAGTGAACTCCGAGAGATGGTGATGAACAGGGAGGCCTGGCGTGCTGCGATTCATGGGGTCGCAAAGAGTCAGACACGACTGAGTGACTGAACTGAACTGAACTGAACCATGGAGAGAGAGATTCTTGTCAAAATGAGGCTAAAATGAGCTATAAGCACATAGTTGAGAATCAAACAATCTATAGAATGGATAGATCAAGAAATATGTATTACAATCACATTTTCTGAAATATCAGTGGAAGAGGTTGACCAGAGAAGACAGTATAGCATATTGTTTAAGATTAACAGCTTTAGAGTAAGATAGACATGGGTGAATACCAGTTCTGTAACTAGCTAACTTTTACAGTTATTCAAAACCTCTTTGAGTTTCAATTTCAACTATGGAATAATGGAGAATAATACTTAACCCATAAGCAAGATAATAAATAAATACAACAATGTGTTTCAAGTGTTAGCGTTATTTTTGGCAAGTGTTATGAGCTCATCAAATGCTACTTTAATTATGCTTAGAATGGTAGGTGGGCTGTAGATGTGATTCAGATAATAAGATGTCTTCTTAGAAAGGGATCCTGAGTAAGAGGCGGAACACAGGAATGACAAGGAGGACAACAAGATTTGTTAGAAAGAGTATGTATTGGAGCTGAGAACATAGGGATGACTCTGAACTCTCCTGAGCCTGCTCTGACATCAGGGAGCATCCCGGGCTAAGAATCTGTAGCCTAAGGCAGGGTGAAGAGGAATGGTTGCAGTTTTCTGACCCAGGCAGGCAGATTTTGAAGACACCCATTACTGTCAGCCCCCAGGGCCAGGGCTTTGCTTACAGCCCCTGATATATGGAATTTGCCTGGGCCTGGGAGCAGGGTTGGAAGCACGTCAGGGAGATGTGTCTGAGCTGTTGGAGAGGAACACAGTCTTATGGGTGCCATAACTCTTGATCCAACCAGTTCGTTCACCAGCCCTCTGTTGCCTGGTGACTCTACTAATCTTCCTATAAAGCCCCCACTCTTGGGAGCTGGCTTAGTCCCTGCTCTGTGGTGGGACTGAAGAGAAGTTGGTGCAATTTCCTGATGACTTGAGCAGGTAAGAAGAATACATTAGTGGGTTGGAACAGAAGGGAAGGGATTAAAAAGTGAGAAGTGCTAGGAGAAAGAGGGAAAGAGAAGATCAGTGAAGTGATGGAAGCTATAAAATAAGGTAGGATGAAGAAACAGAGGAGTGTGATGGAGCCTTGAAGAAATTGAGACAGAAAAATGAAGGACATGAGGGAATGGGAGGAAGGAAGAGAAAAGGGATAGAACTCATAACTTTCTGCCTGTGGTCAAGATCATTTAGAAATCGGTCAACAATAGTTAAAGATTTGTGTTATTCCATATCCTCCTTTATGTAGCTAGTACTAAGAGAAGAAAATCAGGCATTTCCAAACCTTTAAGAAACTCACATTCAAGGCAGAAAAAGGAGACGGTGCTTGCATATGTAACTTACCGATCGATGTCAACCATACCTCATTATTGAGTCAAATGTTAAGATCCAACCATAAAGTGGTACAGAGAAGTGGAGGTGAAGTTTCAGGTTAATATGGCCTGGATCTGTCGTGACAGGGTTCCAGATTGTGGAAAGAATAGGTTTCATTGTTGAGAAATGAATAGAAGAAGGTGGAGATTGGTCTATACTTTACTGATGCCAGCAAGCAGTGATGCTGTCCTTTGGATCACTACATTACTTAGTTGGGTGGATCTTATCCAAGTCATTCAATCTAGCTTTCTGTATGTGAACTGATAGATGTTACCGTCTGCCTGACCTGTCAGGTGGACAACTGGTGCTATAAAACACTAGCCTACTCTTCTCGTTAGTAGGTAGTACGGAGAAAATCTTGACAAAACTAGGCACCGAGTTTTGTCCTCTAACTTGTTCCAGAGTGCATGGGCTTATGTGAGCTGGAGAGAAAGCCTTCTCCTTCTCTTGCCTACATATCCCTATCCCATTGGAAACAATTTTTCCAGTAGCATAATGAACTGAAATGAATCTCCTTTCCTCCTAACCCCTCATATCATCCCATATTATCTTTTTGTCCTTTATGAGATACATTTCAAATAAGAGAAGATAGTTGATATTTGATTTTTGGTCATCTTTTGATTACATTTCCATTCTAAAACTCCTCTCTACATCCACCAGCACATGGAGGTATACACAATACAAATATATGTGGACATCCATTCATATTTTTATACTGATTTACTCCACAAATATTCTTTAAATAAGCCCTAAGGACATTGCTCTGTGTTTTACTTATTTCTTATCTCTATACTTTCTCTAAGTCACATACTAGTATATAATAGAAAATGTTCTTTCATTTTCAAGGAAGAATATCACAGTGCTCAACTGTTTAGCTTCTCTCATAAGCCTGATTTTTTGAATAGTCTTTGGTTTAATAAAAAATGGTTTAATGGATTTTGAAGTTAGCAAATTTGGCTTTGAATTTTGAATATGTATGTACAATTTTACCTTGTAAGTTTCATTTCCTTTCTCTAAAATAGAAGAATAAACATCTGTATCAATTTTTCCTGGTATTATATAAAATTACATATAAATTGGCTAACAAATGGTGACACATATAAAAGACTTTAATTCTTTTCCTTTTATGTTAACTTACCTTCCTTCTTCTCCCAATCAATAAGAGGATTAATTACTCTCCGTAAGCTCCCCATATCTACGGAAACAATTTGCCCTCAAACCTTCCAGTCTCAATTTGTATTTTTCTCATCTAGTCTTTATCTATCTCTCTATTATCTATCTATTCACCTGTTAATACACCTAATGAAAACTAGCTTATCTGAACTTTTATCACCATGCTTTGTCTCTGGAGAAAATATAAAGATGAACACATATGTTTTATGTCCAGAGAGCCAGAATTTTAGAGGAAGAAAGAAATATGATCAACCAATAAAATACTAATGTAATAAAAAGCATATGTAAAGCACTGTTGAAAGACAGTCACTAGATCGAGTGACTTTATTGCAGAGAGATTCCAGGATGGTTATCACAGAAAAGGATTTCACTTTTAATATCTTTGCTTATCAAATTGAAAAGAAGTTGTCACTTCCTGATTCTTTGTGTTTTATTCTCAATCAACTATAACAATACTAAATATTATAGCAGAAAAAGCAATTAATTTCTTTCCTTTGGTGTAACAAGTAATTTTATCTGTAACCATCTAGAGTAGATTGAAGGATGGGAAGAAAATAACCAGCAATCCCTCATTTATCTTTATAAATAAACTGGAAGGATCTTCTACTCACAAATTCCTTGTGTCTATTCTGTCACTGGTACAGAAAGCCTAGACTAGTGAAAAATAAGAGTAAGAATATTATGATTGGCTCTATCTACACAATGGTTAGGCTAGGTATATCATTCCGTTTTGTTTTTTTTCTTGATAACTAAATGTCCCAAGTAAAAAATTAAAATGAGCAATGACATTAGAGCTTATTGAAACAGTCCTCAATAGAATTTCAATGCTTGTCTTAAATATCAATAACAGATTCTGCCTCCTTTATGACATTATCTCTGTGTGTGTGTTTGTGTGTGTGTTTGCAGCTATTATTCTATGGGCTTTCTCACTCAGTAAATTACCTAATATTCCAGTTTATGATAGCACATCATCCTGTCTGTCTCTGAGTGTCTCTGTTTAAGCTCTTAGTCCCTACTTTCATTCCATTAATTCTTTTTACAGTCATTCATTTCATTTTGCTGAGGGCCTCTTACATTTTTTTTAATACAAGTATTTTGTCTAGCCTTACCCACTATCCCTAGATTAGGATGCTTGAAATCATGTATTCTGGAATATTATTTGAAATTTTTCACAGGATTCATTAGGGCAATCTACTCACAGTGAGTTGGTTACAAGTTACAAGTAGAGACCTATGGGAAGGAGTAGAAAGAAGTACTAAAGTGTAAACTTGGAGAAAAGGAAGACAAGGTCTTGTTATTTCAGTTGACCAGGAACAGGATTCAGAGAAACAGAATTAGAGCACAAGATGATGTGGAGTAGAGGAGAGAGGAATTAAGGAAGCTACTCCATTAAAGGAAAAGAAATAAAGAAGCTCTGATACCTAAAGGACATTTCTAATAGAGTCCACTAGAGAGAATGGCTAATAAGTCAGGTACAAGGGTATTTCTGGATATAAAATCCTAGCCCATCTTCCAGCAAGAGCATTATGAAGTATGCTTTCACAGGTGCCCTTAAGAAGTGCCCTTAAGCACTTCTCCATTATTTCTATAACAACTCATATAACTTGGAGACTTTTTTTCTTGAGTGCACCACACAGCATGTGGGATCTTAGTTCCCCAGCCAGGAATGGAACCCATTGTTCCTGCAGCAGAAACTCATAGTCTTAACTGCTGGACCACCAGAGAAGTCCCAGCTTGGAAATTTAATACTAAGACCCAACAGTTGTAATCACAGTTGTTGTTTTGTTGGTGTGTGTGCATGTGTGTGACATGTCTATAAGTATTTCCTACTTCAAGTCAGGGCTGGTCTGGGCAATAGGGTGGGATGAACCTAGAGAGATTGATAGTTTTAATTGGGAGATGGTAGAAAAAGAAAAACAGAGCCAAATCTGATATGAAAAATTTAAGATACTGTAGAATTATGTGATAGGCATCATGATTAAATTGGAGGTTTTGAATACAGAGACACATGTAATTTGGAAAGAGTTTATAGAAGAGTTAGTACTTGAAAAAGGATCAATATGACAAATACTATTATTGTTATCTCTTTTTTCAGGGCATGTCCTCAACCCACCATGATGATTTTCAATAACACCACATCCTCCCCTTCAACCTTCCTCCTCACTGCATTCCCTGGGCTGGAACTCGCTCATGTCTGGATCTCCATCCCTGTCTGCTGTCTCTACATCATTGCTCTCTTGGGAAATACTATGATCCTGTTTGTCATCTTTGTTAAGCAGCGTCTCCACAAGCCCATGTACTATTTCCTCTCTATGCTGTCAGCTGCTGATTTGTGTCTGACCATCACGACCCTCCCCACCGTGCTTGGGGTTCTCTGGTTTCATGCCCGGGAAATCAGCGTTAAAGCTTGCCTCATTCAAATGTTCTTTGTACATGCTTTCTCCTTCCTGGAATCCTCAGTGCTGGCAATTATGGCTTTTGACCGCTTCATGGCTATCTGTAACCCACTGAAATATGCCACTGTCCTCAAAGACATGATGATCATGGCGATCGGACTATTCATTTGCGTACGACAATTAATTTTCATCTTTCCCATGCTTCTAGCCTTGAAGACTGTATCTTTCCAGGAAAGAAAGGAGCTTTCCCATCCATTTTGTTACCACCCAGATATAATCAGAGATACATATTCCAACCCCTGGATCAACAGCTTTTTGGGCTTGTTTCTTCAGCTCTACATGACTGGTACTGACTTAATGTTCATTCTTGTCTCCTATGTCCTGATAATCCGTGCTGTCCTGAGCATCGTGGCCCCTAAGAAGCAAAAAAAAGCTCTCAACACTTGTGTGTGTCATATCTGTGCTGTCACTATTTTTTATGTGCCAATGATCAGCCTGTCCTTTACACATCGCCTCCTTAGCTCTACTCCGAGGGTGATCTGTAGCATTTTGGCCAATGTTTATTTGCTCCTACCACCTGTACTGAACCCTATCATTTACAGCTTGAAGACCAGGACGATCCGCCAGGCTATGCTCCAGCTACTTCAACCTAAAGGTTCATGGAGCCGTAATGTGAGGGGTCTTAGAGGATCGTGGGACTGAAGGGGAGAAACTGTCAGTACATAAAGTATATTTAAGTAGGAGGGGGATTTATATACATGTCATCCTCAGGCACTGCAGTTATTAAAACAATTTCTAAATTTTAGGAGTAGGAAGACGAGAATCCCCTAAATTTATCAAAGAGTTCAAACAAACAAACAATATTCAAAACCAAATTAATTGTGTATTAGTCCCTCAAACATCTGGGGCTTCCCTGGTGGCTCAGGTGGTAAAGAATCTGCCTGCAATGCGGGAGAGACCTAGGTTTGATCCCTGGGTTGGGAAGATCCCCTGGAGGAGGGCATGGCAACACACTCCAGTATTCTTTCCTGGAGAATTTCCATGGACAGAGGAGCCTTGCGGGCTACAGTCCATGGGGTGGCAGAGTCAGACATGACTGAGAGACTAAGCATAGCACAGCACAGCCTTCAAACATTTAAAATCACTATGTGGACTTTTGTGCATATTAAAAGCACAGAAAGACTAAACACACACAGAGTGAAGTCATCTTCATCCATTCAGTTAAACAGTTTAATTATCTGCTTACAAATGATAATTCTTAGGACCAAAAGAAATGACAATAATTTTATTTTTCATTCATCTGAACAAAGCTATTTATTTCTGTGGTCAAATTTCCCAGTGGGAATTGAAAATTTTTGGTTGAGCTGGTAAACAGAAGAGTTACTTGTGTGTGCAAAGGTTCACACATAGAAATTTATAATTTAAAACTGGGTAATTACTGTACACTGGTTTCATTTCCTAGATCACCTCTAGAGACCCTTGCCTCTTTCTGGATACATGCCCTGAGCTTCTCTTTTTGTTTTTGTTTTTTTTTTTCCCTTTAATCCTTTTCCTCCTTAACAAAAATGAAACTTTCTAAATTCCGATTTGTTACACCTCCAATGAGTGCAATTTATAAAGTCACACATTGCCTTTTATTATTTTCCACTGCCTTGACAGTCTAATACAGTTCTGATTCTGATTCTATGCCCCTCTCCAGTATCCACTGTGCCTCAGGACGGAAACGTCTCTCGATTCACCCTGATTTCTTGAGTTGTTAATTTTCTTCCTAGCTGTTAGGCTCCTTGACCTTTTTGTGTACTTGTTACCATGGAATTGCACAGTGGTTTTGATGCTTTTTAATATGACATTTGTGGATTACCTCTATTAACAATATTTATTTTGTGAAAAAGTAACCTCAGTACAGAGTTGACAGGATATTGGGAGAATTCTCCTAACTTTTGTTTCACACAAAGGGTTGTGAAATTTTAATTCCACTCAGAAATTCATGTGTAAGCTCAATGGACCAAACAGATACTCTGATCTAAGGCACTTATCTCCTCCCTCTAAGCCAGCTTCCTACTTCTAGCAGACAAGGAGTTGTTGTTCTTTAATCACTCAGTCGTGTCTGACTCTTTGTGACTCCATGGACTGCAGCATGCCTGGCTCCTCCGAACTCGACTATCTCTCAGAGTTCGCTCAAATTCATGTCCATTGATTTGATAATGTTATCTAACCATCTCATCCTCTGACCTTCCCTTCTCCTTTTACCTTCGTTCCCCCCCAGAATCAGGGTCTTTTGCAATGAGTCAGTTCTTTGCATCAGGTGGCCGAAGTACTGTAACTTCATGGATCACAGCATTGTCGTGGTGATGGGGCTTGCATAACCCAATGAAGTTATGAGCCAGGCTGCGCAGAGCCATCCAAGATGGACAGGTCCTAGTGAAGAGTTCTGACAAACCGTGGTCCACTAGAGAAGGAGATAGCAACCCACTCTGGTATTCTTGCCTGGAAAATCAGACAGGGAACCCCACTCCCAAATTCTGGTATGTTTGCCTCAGCTTTCTGTTCAGCTCAAGCGCTAACAACTCTGTGAATCTGCTTTGCCGAAACCCCAACCCGCTTTTCTCTAACCATAAGCAATGATATCCACATATTGTTTATAGTGAATATTATTTGTATGATTTCATTTTTATACAGAATATTCAGATTTTTTTGATATCTCACTAGAATCGCTTAAATGTCACACAAATGTGTTTGCCTAAAGCTACTATTTTAAGTGGAGAAAAATCAATGTATGAGCATACAGAAAGTAGTGCAAATAGAAATAGCATTTGTTTTTTTAGCCTCCAAGACCAGCATCATAGCACAGAAGCTCTCTAGGCCTTGTGCATTTTGTGGGAAACCTTTATATTTCATCATACCACAATTCGGTATTTCAGATTTCAAAGTTCCATCTTCATGTTGCTACCAAATGTCTCTTTGGTTATAACCTCTTCAATGGGAATAGAATACAACTATTATGTAAAAGTTCAAGAGTCCCAAAACATGAAATATCTATACTTCATCACAGAAAAAAAAGGATTAAGAGTGGAAGACATTTTTATTAGTCAGGCAGCCTATTAGTAAGTCCAGAATTAAAAAAAAAAAAAATCTTAAGGAAAGAGACTTAAGTAAGAGAATTTTGTGAATTTAGGTAAGAATTGTAGGAATGGAATGAGGCAGAAAAACTGTCACAGAACTGGGCATGTTCTAGATGAGGTTACACAGTACTCTTTGAGGACTCCAGGGAATGACATAAAATACCAAACAATGTTTTTCAATATTTACATTTTTGAGTCCAGACATTACTACGTCTACAGAGGAAAGAGAGCTTGTATAACAGCTATAAAAGGCTGGTGGAAATGAAGAACTATGAAACAAGAAAGAAAAATATTTTTCTTTAAAGAGCATCACACTACAGCAGAGACTATCACTCTGAAACTGTTCTGTAGCAGAGCAGACAGCCCACACCACTCCCTAAGCTAACCATCCAAACATTCCTTCACCAGTTCTTACCAATATCAATGGCTTTTTAATTGCTTCTTTGGAAGAGATTTCTAAATTTATTTTTCCTTTTTTTCTTCTTTTTTTTTTTGTAGACCCACAACACTTCACAATTCATATATTTAAAAACATCTGGAAAAATACATATATATATAATTAAAATTTTCATAAGTCTGATACCCAAATGCATTAGCAACAAACAACAAAGCTAACATGAACTGTTGTGAATATACTTACGTACATTACTTATTTCAATTGTGTGAATATTAACACATTTCACTTCAGTAATATAACTGTGTTAGAATACAGGATAATGCCCCAAGTGTTACAGGGCCTTTCTAAAGAATAAAAAATTCTGAGTTCTGAACATTTTAGGTGAGCAATTACAGAAATGTGTAATCGTTCTTCCAGTTTTATGATGGTCAGTATATAAAACAGCCTGCTGTATGTGTTAGTCTTTCATTCCTCCGAATGTACTTTTCATATTCAACTCAAAATTCAATTGCCCAATACCAAAATTGCCTGCTCAGTGTTGAAACACTTTCATCAGTGCACTCTATAATAGTTGCTATTAGTAGATGACTTTGCATTTTGGTGTTATTTCAAGCAATGCATTTAATATATATTTTTTTAAATTATAAATGTCATATATATGTATATTTATATATAATTAAACTTGTGAATATTTTGGGAAATACAGAAAAGTATTTAAAGGATAACAAAAATCATTCACAATTCTATCATTGAGAAATATTGTATGATCTATGACCTAAACTCTTTTTAATAAGCCAATGTAGTACACACACAACATATATTTATGAACCAGGGTAGTATTGTATATTTCAACATATATTTCTACTTGTAGATTTGCCTGATGTTACTCACTATTCTCCATTAAATTATATTTTATATTAGATTAACTTCCTTTAGGAAGCTTTCCTCTGATTCTTCACTAAAATAGGCAAACTGCCATTCTTTTATTTGTGCTTTCTTATATTCATGCTTAAACTTATCATACTTTACTCAGTGAATTTAACTATTTGTTCTCCCTACCACTAGACTATAAGCTTGAGAGTAGGCCTATGTTTTATTTTCATTTAATCCTAAACATTTAATTTAGTGTTTAGCAAATACCCCTTAGTTCTGACTGCTGTGTTGCATGGGTGAATCATATTTAATATTATTTGAATATCATGGTTTATATTATACTTCCTATTATTTAACGTTTCAGTTTTTTTATAGTATTTTTATCATAGAAAATAATTCTCAAAATATATTCTTATAAATACATATTTGACCACACATAGAATGTGAATTGTTAAATTGAATGGGTTAGTTTGTAGGCTCTGGAAACACATTGCCTGGGGTAGATTCAAGTTTCTAACACCATAGTTCTGTGTCCCTGGAAAAGCTAACTGCTCAAAGCTTTAAATTCTTAATCCCCATAACAGCGGGGAATTCATAAGATCCACCATGCTCTTGCAAAAATTAATGGAGTTAATGCAGGTAAATATTTAGCCCAAAGTCTGGTACCTGGTAAATGGTGAACATTGCATATATCATATTATTATCTTCTAAACTGTAATGATTTAAAACCAATCCATTCTGAAGGAGATCAGCTGTGGGATTTCTTTGGAAGGAATGATGCTAAAGCTGAGACTCCAGTATTTTGGCCACCTCATACGAAGAGTGTTGACTCACTGGAAAAGACTCTGATGCTGGGAGGGATTGGGGGCAGGAGGAGAAGGGGACGACCGAGGATGAGATGGCTGGATGGCATCACTGACTCGATGGACGTGAGTCTGAGTGAACTCCGGGAGTTGGTGATGGACAGGGAGGCCTGGCGTGCTGCGATTCATGGGCTTGCAAAGAGTCAGACACGACTGAATGACTGAACTGAACTGAAAAGCCATTCAAATATCTAATTGGTTTTCACTTTTCCTTTCAGCTTTTACATTTTTTCTTATTACTTTAGAAAATTGTTCCCATCTAGAGGTTAATTTATTTACTTATATTAAAGTAGATTTAAAAGTTAGCTTTGAACATACTGATTCATTTATCTTTTTTTGTGTATGTGATTAAGGATCACAAACACATGTGTAGTTTAAATAGGTGCTGATTTTTTTCTACCATAATTATTTGAATAGTCAACCTATTTTAATATTGTTTTGATATTCCTTAATTATATATTAAGTTTTCATGTCATGTATGGTATATTGAAGTGTGTTTTTTATATTTCCTTGTTTTTACCATTGATTCATTGACCAAACTACACAGAATTTATAGCTGAGTAATAGTTGTTCTTATTATAAAGAGCCTTGTTACAATTTTTATTTATTATTCTCATACTCTTCAGTTTAATCTTATAATTCTATTTTGGAAATTATTGGGTAAATTTCTAAATATGTTACTGGGAGCTTGATTGAAAATGCATTAAATCTGTATGGTAATTGAGGAAAAGTGACAAACTGAAACATCTTTACTTTTCTGATCAAGAAACATTTATTGACAATCTCATGACTTGAGTTATTGTAAAGATTTGAATTTCTGAGTTGAGGGTAAACACTAAAAAGAGAATAAGTATTCTTTCCCATGTTTTTCATGACAATGCATTTGCTCTTTCTTGTGGTTAAACAGAACATTAACTGTTTTTTAGGACAGCTTCTTTAACCTAAAATGTATAGTCACTCCTTAATGATTTTGGCAACAGGTTTTCTACCATTCCAGATATTCTGTATGCCTGAAATTTATCATCATATTCTGAATTGTTAAGAGTTTTTACTGCTGTTGTTCAGCAATAAAATGTGTTGAGAGTTGAGAAATGTGTCAGACTACTATTCAGATATCATTTCCATACACCATATAAGTGCTGGAGATATGCCAATCAGTGTGATGTGTGCAGTTATTTTAAAGAAATCAATTACAAGAAAGAGAGGCAGACATGTAAACTAATAAACATAACATAATTGGAAACTGTTAGGGTCCTCAGAGAATTAATAGCACAAACTGGGAGGATGTACAAGAGGTTGTCCTTCATTTTCCTAAAGAAGCTATAGACATCGACACATCAGTCATTGAACAAGAACTCAGTGAAATTCACCTGGGGACATCAAATCTATAGTAATATTTAGCCATCTGAGAACAACTTCTTCAAATGCTTTTGGGGAACATCAGTACTATTAATTATTTGTGATTTTGACTCAGGAAGTAAAACATTGAAATTCATTAACAGTAATTTTCTCTCACTGCACAGTACAAATTGTTGGTTAGCTTATTCTAAATTTTATGCTTTCTATCTTTGCCCCCAACTAAATACTTATGAGTAAAACATGAACAAAAACCAAATGACATAATTTATAGGAAATAATTTGAGGTAACCCATCATTCTTAGTTGGCTATTTACCTTTTTAAAAGTGCAACTATATATGCATGAATATTATTTTATATTCCTTAATATATGTCTAATATGTCATTTTTTGTTAGCTCAAAATTATTTCTAGCATTCTTAGTGTAACTGAATATGCCAAATACCAAATATCAAAATACCAAGTATCTAAAAGCATTGAAATTATTATTTTAGAACATATATTTTAAGTCATTTAAGGATATCAGTGGTTTAAAAATGACTGTGCTACTATTAATAGCTTTCCTATTTCTTACTAATAGCAGAACTGCCCCTCTGTTCTTTTAGTAAATATGGCTTTTTGGAACCCTGTTGTAAGTTAGAGGAAAAGAAAAGCAAACCTACTCTGTCTTAAAGAATATTATGAGTTTATTGTCAGTTCAAGGCTGCATGCATGCTCAACTGTGTCTTACTCTGTTGTCACAGAGAGTCAGACACTACTCAATATTCTGTATTAACCTAAATGGGAAAAGTATCTGAAAAAGAATATGTAACTGAATCACTTGGCTGTATACCTGAAACTAACACCACATTGTAAACCAACTATGAAAATATAGTCCACCAGGTTCCTCTGTCAATGGGATTTTCCAGGCAAGGATACTGGGGTGAGTTGACAGTTCCTCCTCCAGGGGATCTTCCTGATCCAGGAATCAAACCCATGTCTCCTGCGTCACCTGCATTGGCAGGCAGATACTTTACCGCTGAGTCACTTTGTCTCTATTTGATGGTTTAGAGCAAAGACAACATCACTAATTATTAGATAAATGTAAATCAAAACTAAACTACAATGAGATATACCTCACACTGGTCAGAATGCTGCTGCATCATCAAAAAATCTACAGACAATAAAAGGGTATAGAGAAAATGGAATCCTCTTAGACTGTTAGTGGGAATGCAAATTGGTGAGGCACTATGAAGACAGTATGGAAGTTCCTTAAAAAACTAAACTATAGTTACCATGCTTGCATGCCTGCTATGTTGCTTCAGTCGTGTCTGACTCTGTGAGATCCTATGTAATGTAGCCCAGCAGGCTCCTATGTCCATGGAATTCTCCAGGCAAGAATACTGGAGTGGATTGCCACGCCTTCCTCCAGGGGATCTTCCCAACCCAGGAATTGATAGTTACCATATGTTCCAGCAATCCCTCTCCTTGGCATATATCCAGAGAAAACACCAACTCAAAGAGATTCATGCACCCCAATGTTCATAACAGCACTATTTACAATAGCCAAGACATGGGAGCAACCTAAATGTCCATAGACAGATGAATGCATAAAGAAGATATGGTATATTTATACAGTGAGATATTACTCAGCCATTAGAAAGAGTGAAATAATGCAATTAGCAGCAACCTGGATGGACCTGGAGATCATCAAACTAAATGAAGCAAGCCAGATAGAGAAAGACAAGCATCATATGATATCACTTATATGTGTAATCTATAAAAAGATACAAATGAACTCATTTACAAAACAAAAACAGATTCACAGACTTAGAAGACAAAGTTAGGTTATCAAAGGGGGAAGGTGGTGAGGATAAATAAATTAGAAATTTGAGATTAAAATACATACTACTATATATATGAGAGATAATCAATAAGGACCTACTATATAGCATGAAGAACACTACTCAATATTCTGTATTAACCTAAATAGGAAAAGTATCTGAAAAAGAATATGTAACTGAATCACTTGGCTGTATACCTGAAACTAACACCACATTGTAAACCAACTATGAAAAGTGAAAGTCACCCAGTCGTGTCCGACACTTTGCGACCCACGGACGATAGTCCATGGAATTCTCCAGGCCAGAATACTGGAGTGGGTAGCCTTTCCCTTCTGCAGGAGATCTTCCCAACCCAGGGATCAAACCCAGGTCTCGCGCACTGCAGGCAGATTCTTTACCAGCTGAGCCACAAGAGAAGCCCAAATCAACTATAACCCAATGTAAAACTAGAAAAAAAAAAAAAAAAAAAGAGCAAAGGGAGAAAATATATAAGCAGCTCATATTTGAAAACAGACTTTTTTAATTTAAATGGGAAATCAAGAATTTAAATTGAGTCCCCACAGTAAATACATGTCTGAAGGCTGCAGGAAAGAAAATGAGTAACTGGTTTGGAGTAAAGTCTTTAGCTTCCAGCTCCTCTGATATTCATTCTCTATAAGGGAAAACAATCTCTACTTCCATTTTTACATCCTTGTGTTGTAAACACTGTAACTAAAATTTCACATCCATGTATTGGTTCATGATTTTAATTATACTACAAAACTATTCCATACATACCTATCAATGCCCATGTAAGTCCTAAGCTCACAGACCTCAATGCCCAGACCATATGTTGTTGTACTGATTACAATCATGATTAGGAAAGATAAGAATGACCCATCCATAATACTTTGCTTAGAAAGGTATTGTTTTGTTCCCTGAACCTGGCTGACCCTGCCTCACTTTTCCCCATTCCTTTATTTTAGACCAAATTTCCCCAGAACCTCCTCACGAATTTGCTGTGTCTTCACACAGTAGACAATGGGATTCATCTGAGGTGGCACTAGCAAGAAAATGTCAGCAATGAGGATCATGGCCACTGGGCACTTGAGCTTGCCAAAGCGGTGCATGGAAGCCAAAGAGATGATGGGCACGTAGAAGATGAGCACAGCATAGATGTGGGAAACAGGTGTTGAGGGCTTTGAGCTGCTCCTTGTGGGATCCAATTCCCATCAGTCTTCAGGATGAATACCTAAGTGAAGTGAAAGAAAGTGAAGTTGCTCAGTTGTGTCCGACTCTTTGTGATCCCATGGACTGTAGTCTACCAGGCTTCTCTGTCCATGGGACTTTCCAGGCAAGACTACTGGAGTGGGTTCCCATTTCTTTCTCCAGGGGATCTTCCTGACCCAGGGATGCATATGAATACATAGAACACAGCAATGAACACGCTGTCTGTCATCACACAGAGAGCAACAAAGAAGCCGTAGAAAAAGCTGACTGTGTTGTCAGAGCAGGCAAGCTTCATGACATCTTGATGGAGACAGTAAGAGTGTAAAAGTAGGCTCTTCCTACAATAGGTCATTCTTTTAAGAGTGAAAGTAAGTGGGAGCACTAAGAGCATGGTTTTAATGAGAAATACCAGACCCATTTTGGCCACTCTGGCATTGGGGAGGAGTATTAGCCACTCTGGCTGTATCTCAGGGGGTTGTGGATGGCCAAAAAGTGAACAAAAGACATGACCAGGAGCACTGAGGACTCCAGATATGTGAATCCATGGATAAAGAATTCTTGAGCAAAGCAGGCACTTGGGGAAATTCCTGTAGTGTTGAGAGCAAAGATCCGCAGAATAGTGGGGAGGGATGAGAGGGACAGTCCCAGGTCAAAGACAGCCAACGTGGAAAAGAAATAGTACATGGGTGCATGGAGTGAGGACTCTGTCCTGATCATGAAGAAGATGGTGCAATTGCCAAGGATGGACACCAGGTACATGAGGCAGATGCGGACAGAGATCCATATGTGAACATGCTCCAGTCCTGGGATTCCAATCAGGAAGAAGGTGGTGATCTCCACCTTAGAGGAATTGAGAGTGTGCATGATAAATTGATTGGGAAGTATTTATTCCCAGATCTGAAATGGAACTTTCAGCATAGGTCTGTTATGTACTTCTCCCTTCTTTCAGCACTTTTGTCTGAGATATAAACAGAGAAAATACAGTTTTGAAAGACTTCTCATAAAAGAATAAAGGAATAAAAGAATGAGGAATAAAGAAGTTTTGAAAGATTTCTCATAATAGAATAAAAGAATAAAAGAATGAGGTATTTCTTACAAACAGACTATTGATAATATAGTCAGATAAAGTTAACTGACAAGGAGAACCATGGATGTCACACTTCCCCATCAGGTCCTGAGAAAAAAAGTACCCACTTAAAGATATGTCTTGCAAATAAATTCCCCTTTTACTATTAGGTTTCCCCCCTCCCCACCTATAATCTAATTAAACAATTTATACAGTCAGGCTGAACTATAGGGTAGCTTTTTCTGCTTGATCCAAAATGAACATAGAATTAAGAAGAAAAGAAAAAACGGCAAAAATAGATTTTAGTAAAGCAGTCAGGAAGTGGTTTCTCCAATTTCTAGAGACGTTTGCTCCAAACACTTTTCAGGCCAGGCTTCTAAAGCTGATTTCACTTGCAAACTCTCTGTAGAGCACTGTTGATAGCACCATCCACCAAGTAGAATCAGCTGTGACATCGAAAGGTACAAAATCAACACTTGCTCAGTCAGATCAAGAGATGAAGATGAGAGACGGCTCTTAACAAGCTGAAAGAGGGGGAAAAAGGAATAAATATGTTAGAGAGATTAAAAAGAGAAAACATCAGAAACTATTACTCTGTGCTAGACATTCTTTAGACAATTTTTACACATAGTTTCCCTTTCAAAATATTTGCTCCATTTTTTTGTGAACTTAAACATTTATCTGTGAAGTTCATATGCTTACTGATGAACAGGAGATAGTAAAATAGCAGAATTATTTTGAGGATAAGAGATAGTTGGCAAAGTCCTGATCAGTTTGAAACATAATAAACCTCCTACTAACAATCAGTTCAGTTCAGTTCAGTTCAGTCTCTCAGTCGTGTCTGACTCTTTGTGACCCCATGAACTGCAGCACAACAGGCCTACCTGTCCATCACCAACTACCAGAGTTTACCCAAACTCATGTTGATCGAGTTGGTGATGCCATCCAGCCATTTCATCCTCTGCCATCCCCTTCTCCTCCAGCCCCCAATCCCTCCCAACACCCGGGTCTTTTCCAATGAGTCAGCTCTTCGCATGAGGTGGCCAAAGTATTGGAGCTTCAGCCTCAGCATCAGTCCTTCCAATGAACACCCAGGACTGGTCTCCTTTAGGATGGACTGGTTGGATCTCCTTGCAGTCCAAGGGACTTGCAAGAGTCTTCTGCAGCACTGCAGTTCAAAAGCATCAATTCT
This sequence comes from Cephalophus harveyi, assembly GCA_006410635.1. Classification (NCBI taxonomy): domain Eukaryota; kingdom Metazoa; phylum Chordata; class Mammalia; order Artiodactyla; family Bovidae; genus Cephalophus; species Cephalophus harveyi. The sequence goes on along the minus strand of SJYT01027011.1, from coordinate 36,726 downwards.
TCAGCACTCAGCTTTCTTCACAGTCCAACTCTCACATCCATACATGACCACTGGAAAAACCATAGCCTTGACTAGATGGACCTTTGTTGGCAAAGTAATGTCTCTGCTTTTTAATATGTTATCTAGGTTGGCCCTAACTTTCCTTCCAAGGAGTAAGCATCTTTTAATTTCATGGCTGCAATCACCATCTGCAATGATTTTGGAGCCCCCCCAAAATAAAGTCTGACACTGTTTCCACTGTTTCCCCATCTATTTCCCATGAAGTGATGGGACCAGATGGCATGATCTTAGTTTTCTGAATATTGAGCTTTAAGCCAACTTTTGCATTTTCTTCTTTCTCTTTCATTGGGAGGCTTTTTAGTTCCTCTTCACTTTCTGCCGTAAGGGTGGTGTCATCTGCATATCTGAGGTTATTGATATTTCTCCCGGCAATCTTGATTCCAGCTTGTGCTTCTTCCAGTCCAGCGTTTCTCATGATGTACTCTGCATATAAGTTAAATAAGCAGGGTGACAATATACAGCCTTGATGTACTCCTTTTCCTATTTGGAACCAGTCTGTTGTTTCATGTCCAGTTCTAACTGTTGCTTCCTGACCTGCATATAGTATTCCCATCTCTTTCAGAATTTTCCACAGTTTATTGTGATTCACACATTCAAAGGCTTTGGCATAGTCAATAAAGCAGAAATAGATGTTTTTCTGGAAAAAAACATCTTGCTTTTTTGATGATCCAGCAGATGTTGGCAATTTGATCTCTGGTTCCTCTGCCTTTTCAAAACCAGCTTGAACATCTGGAAGTTCACAGTTCACATATTGCTGAAGGCTGGCTTGAAGAATGAGCATTACTTTACTAGCGTATAAAGGGCCCTTTGCATTTGTTTCTCAAGTGCAGTGACTCATGTGGAGAAATTAGTCAAGAATTTTGAGTAAATTTATTGCCTTGAGAGACAGTCCTACATGTTATTACTAAAAAGAATTAAAATTCAGGGATACTATCTCTATGATGAATGTATTCTCAGACTCTTTATATGCACTTTATTTAATTCTCAGAGAAACCTTGTAAGCACGTACTGCTATTATCTCTGTTTTATAAATTAAAAAAGAAATAAAATAGCTAATAAAATAGTTAAAAAGAAATAAATAGCTAATCATAGCTATTTATTAGATAGATATGCATATACGTGCTGCATAGTCAGTCGTGTCTAACTCTTTGTGACCCCGTGTACTGTAACCAAACAGGCTTCTTTGTCTACGGAATTTTACAGGTAAGAATACTGGAGTGAGTTGCCATTCCCTACTCCAGGAGGTCTTCCTGACCCAGGGATCGAACCTGCATCTCCTGTGTTTCCTGTGTTGGCAGGTGGTTTCTTTACCACTGCACCATGTGGGAAGCCCCAGTCATGGATGGAATTAGACCTCAAACCCAGGTGTGTCTTATTCTCTGACTGAACACTAAGGACTGTCTTAGGCTGCACCTTACAGTACTTTCCTTGCAGTCACGTACCACTTACCTGGAGTAGCTAGTTCATTTCCAGGCCCCTCTTCCAATTAACATGAGGCTGTAATATCCTCTCACCTGACCTTTCTTCCGAGACTAAATAAAGTCCTCTCCTCTGATTTGAGTCTAGTGACTAAGATCCTGTCATCCATAGCCTGACTTCTGTACCCATGTCTACCTTCCTAGTCTTTGCTTAGATGAATACATTTTACTCTTTCAGCTGATGAGTCTGCCTATTTCCTAGTTCCTATCTCACATAGAGTTCCAACTCTATCCAGTGTTTTGTCTAACTGTGCATGAACAACTCGATACTTTCTCAGATGAACCGTAGAAAGGTGAATTGAACGGTGGCAATGGATGGCTAAAAGAATTTTAGTGCATTTTTACATTTTCATAGCTTCTTCTCCAAATTTAAGTTAAAAGTATCTTTTTATCAGGTAAACATATCACCAAGAGAAGCTCTCCTACCCCCTTCTCCCCTTTGCAATCTTTTTTGTTTTTGTTTTTTACCTTTGAGCCCTTCCTATGTCAATAAGTCATCCTTATTCGTCATCCTCTATAAGGCCCAGTTCATAGTTTCCATATTTCAGACATACTCATGATACAAAGCCGTATTATAAGACAATGTTATGTTAGGACCCTACTGCACTTACCATGTAACCACACAGTGAAACAGAAATGATTTTAGGCTAGAGGCTTCTCAGCTTCAGTGTACCACATCTGTTGACCAACCTTCATCTATGGATCACTCTTTGAGCTGTCTTCTGAGTTTTGTACTTATGGTACACAAATTCCTATAGCTCTGCTATCCTCTGTAAACAAATGGTTTCCCTGAGAAACTTCCTAGAAATTCTCAGAAGAGAGCCTGATACAGGATTGTAGTTTTAACTCACTGGTTCCCATAAGAACATGAAAAGGTCAGACTGCAATATTACACAGGTTTTGGAGACTTGAACATATCAAGGAGAGCCTGCCTGAGAGATTAGAGAAAGCAGTTGAAGCTACCAATACATTATTTAATTCCAAATTAACTGATACATTATTTTAGGCTCATCACTTCTTAGTTTCTTTTTATTTTCTTACAGTCAATGAAGATGTTTTACCTTTTTAATTATTAAAATGTAAATTACATAGAGTAAGATGGATACATCTGGAGTGTACAGCTCAATTTCATTTTTATCTACATATGCAACAAAGTAGCACAAAAACAAGAAAGTGCTAAAATCTCCAAATCTGATTAAGAATTTGTCTTTTTCCAGAGAAGGAAAAATACCATATGACATTTCTTATATGTGGAATCTAAAAACAAATAACATAACTTACAAAACAGAAGGAGACTCACAGGCTAAGAGGAAGAATTTATGGTTGCCAGGGGGAAGGGTGGGGGGAAGGGATAGTTAGTTTGGGATGAATATATATAGATTACTATATTTGAAATGGATAACAAACAGGGACATACGGTACAGCACAGGGAACTGTGCTCAATGTTATGTGGCAGCCTGTGCCAGGGTCCTGCCCCAGTGGATCCAGGGAATTCGAAGGGGAGATGGCGTAGGTGAGGAAAAACTTATTTATTTAGAAATATAAAAGAAATTAAAAAGAAATAGTATAGTAGGAAAATTCAGTGGAGAAAAGAGGCTGAATAACTTGGTTTACATGGAGAACTAATAAAATCTCAGGACAAGAGATTTGCACCATCTACGTTAGGCCACTGGCACCTGTTTGAATAGTGGAGGGTGCCCCACCTTGGGCTCCCTCTCTCATGGATCTTAGAACCAGGGCAAGTAAGTAGACGTGGTGAGCCTTCCCGCCCCAGATGGGAATTCAGCCTGAAAACAAAGAAGACATGGGGAAAACCAGTCCAGTGACTTGCCCATCCTCTATTGTCTGGAAAGGCCTTATATACTCTTGATTTTACATAGAGATCAATGGATAATACAAAATTATGCAGCATCAACAGCCCTGACTCTTATCAAGACCAGGCTTTCTCTCTGCATACCTAGTTGTATACACAAGTCTTAGGTGATTTACATCATCTTCTGGCCAGAAGGCCAGTTAACATTTTCAGCCCTTTTCTGATAAGGGTAATAGTGTTGTTTTTCCCAAAGTCTGGTGCCACTCTCAGAAAGCACTAAATAAAGTTACACTCTTACATAGCAAGGATACAACATTTTATAACAAGGAAAAAGGGGTACAGTGATTTATAACAAAGAGAAAATTAATTAACTCAAAAGTCTAGTATTGCCAACATCAAAACTACTATATTCCTATTTCTGCATCCCAATTACATTGATTAATATCCTCCCAGGTGCCTAAAAGATAAAGGATATGGAGGCCTGGCGGCAAACATTAACTCAACAAACTTCACCAAACTAATTCTTAGCTCCAAAAGGCTCTATATCTTTAAGATGTTTTAAGCTTTGTGCCTCTCACGGTTGGAGGTTGTAAACAATCCACAAGTCATAAAAGGCAGACTGGTCAGATAAGTTAGAAAACCATCAAAGGGGTTTAAGCCGAGACATTCTTTTTATATGCAGGAGACTGTTAACTGGAGCTCTGAATTAACTCTTTCCAGAGAAAAGGCGGTAATGTCAGAAGAGTATAGTATAGCAGACAGTAAACAGACAGATTTTGGTTTTGGGGTAGATGCTCAGACAGAAGACTCCTTGAGACCTGACTCACCTTGCCCATCAGGCCTCTCCGCATGACCTTGTCATGGTTGGGATCTCCCGTGCTGGCTCCCGGCAAGCCTGGATGGGAAGGATATTTCAGGCGAATGGATACATGTATATGTATGGCTGAGTCACTTCACTATTCATCTGCGACTATCACAATATTGTTAGAAGGCTATACTCCAATAAAAAATAAAAAAATTAAAAAAAATCCTGTCTTTTTCTTTTTAGTACTGTTATTTTTTCATTGTGTATTATGAACCTTTCCTATTACATGTATAAACAAAGGGCTTCCCAGGTGGCTCTAGTGGTAAAGAGCCCACCTGCCAATGCAGGAGACACAGTGATGTGGTTTTGATCCCATTGTCAGGAGATCCACTGGAGAAGGAAATGACAACCCACTCCAGTATCCTTGTCTGGGAAAGCAAGGATAGCCTAGGGACAGAGGAGCCTGACAGGCTAGTCCAATGGGTCCCAAAGAGTTGGACATGACTGAGCACACATGCATAATATTAAGATTGCTATGACATCTAAATGAACTGATGCTTTTATAACTGCAAAATGTTTCCTTTTAACTTGGTGATGCAGTTAACTTCAGTTCAGTTCAGTCACTCAGTTGTGTCCAATTCTTTGTGACAGCATGGATCATGGCATCTGGTCCCATCACTTCATGGGAAATAGATGGGGAAACAGTGGAAACAGTGTCAGACTTTATTTTTTGGGGCTCCAAAATCACTGCAGATGGTGATTGCAGTCATGAGATGAAAAGACGCTTACTCCTTGGAAGGAAAGTTATAACCAACCTAGATAGCATATTCAAAAGCAGAGACATTACTTTGCCAACAGAGGTCCATCTAGTCAAGGCTATGGTTTTTCCAGTGGTCATGTATGGGTGTGAGAGTTGGACTATGAAGAAAGCTGAGTGCTGAAGAGTTGATGCTTTTGAACTGTGGTGTTGGAGAAGACTCTTGAGAGTCCCTTGGACTGCAAGGGGATCCAACCAGTCCATTGTAAAGGAGATCGGTCCTGGGTATTCTTTGGAAGGAATGATGCTAAAGCTGAAACTCCAGTACTTTGGCCACCTCATGCAAAGAGCTGACTCATTGGAAAATTCTCTGAAGCTGGGAGAGATTGGGGGCAGGAGGAGAAGGGGACAACAGAGGATGAGATGGCTGGATGGCACCACCAACTCAATGGACACGAGTTTGAGTGAACTCCGGGAGTTGGTGATGGACAGGGAGGCCTGGCATGCTGCAATTCATGGGGTCACGAACAGTCGGACGTGACTGAGCAACTGAACTGAACTGAACTGGACTGAAGCATGCCAGGCCTCTCGGTCCATCACCAACTCTCGAAGTTTACTCAAACTCATGACCATTGAATTGGTGATGCCATCCAACCATCTCATTCTCTATCAGCCCCTTCTCTTCCTGCCTTCAATCTTTCCCAGCATCACGGTCTTCTCAAATGAGTCAGTTCTTCGCATCAGGTGGCCAAAGTATTGGAGTTTCCAGCATCAGTCCTTCCAAAGAATATTCAGGACTGATTTCCTTTAGGATGGACTGGTTTCCTTGCAGTCCAAGGGGCTCTCAAGAGTCTTCTCCAACAGCACAGTTCAGAAGCATCATTTCTTCAGGGCTTAGCTCTCATATCCATACATAACTACTGGAAAAACCATAGTCTTGACTAGACGGACTTTGTTGGCAAAGTAATGTCTCTGCTTTTTAATATACTGTCTAGGTTGGTCATAATTTTTCTTCCAAGGAACAAGTGTCTTTTAATTTCATGGCTTCAGTCACGATCTGCAGAGATTTTGGAGCCCCATAAAATAAAGTCTGATACTGTTTCCACTGTTTCTTCATCTATTTCCCATGAAGTGATGGGACCAGATGCCATGATCTTCGTTTTCTGAATGTTGAGCTTTAGCCAACTTTTTCACTCTCCTCTTTCACTTTCGTCAAGAGGCTTTTGAGTTCGTCTTCACTTTCTGCCATAAGGGTGGTGTCATCTGCATATCTGAGGTTATTGATATTTCTCCCAGCAATCTTGATTCCAGCTTGTGCTTTATCCAACCCAACATTTCTCATGATTTCCTGTGGTCATGTATGGATGTGAGAGTTGGACTGTGAAGAAGGCTGAGTGCTGAAGAATTGATGTTTTTGGACTGTGGTGTTGGAGAAGACTCTTGAGAGTCCCTTGGACTGCAAGGAGATCCAACCAGTCCATTCTGAAGGAGATCAGCCCTGGGATTTCTTTGGAAGTGATGATGCTAAAGCTGAAACTCCAATACTTTGGCCACCTCATGAGAAGAGTTGACTCATTGGAAAAGACTCTGATGCTGGGAGGGATTGGGGGCAGGAGGAGAAGGGGACGACAGAGGATGAGAAGGCTGGATGGCATCACTGACTCGATGGATGTGAGTCTGAGTGAACTCCGGGAGTTGGTGAAGGACAGGGAGGCCTGGTGTGCTGCAATTCATGGGGTCGCAAAGAGTCAGACACGACTGAGCGACTGAGCTGAACTGAACTCTGAATATAAATTAAATATGCAGGGTAACAATATCCAGCCTTGATGTGCTCATTTCCCAATTTGGAACCAGTCTGTTGTTCTGTGTCCAGTTCTAACTATTGTTTCCTGACCTGCACACAGATTTCTCAAGAGGCAGGTAAGGTGGTCTGGTATTCCCATTTCTTTAAGAATTTTCCCAAGTTTTTCGTGGTCCACACAATCAAAGGCTTTGGCACAGTCAATAAAGCAGAAGTAGATATTTTTCTGGAACTCTTTCTTTTTCAATGATGCAATGGATTTTGGCAATTTGATCTCTTGTTCCTCTGATTTTTCTTGCTTTAAATCTCATGTGCCCTGGAATTTATGGTCATTTTCACCATTTGTATTGGAATGCATGACATTTCCCCCATCCTTTTACACTAAACTTATCTGTGTTTTTTTATTTCCCAAGCAATGTATGTAGTCAGAATATTTTTTAATCTTGTGTGACAAGAGTTCTTTGGAATCTTTAGCCCAATATAGTTAATACAATTATTAATACTTTGATTTTATGTTTGTCATTATTTTATTTGTTTCCTCATTATGTCATCTGTTTTCTCTTCTCTGTCACAACTTTACTCACTTACCCACTTCTTTTGAATCTTCAAATCAGTTCAAGTAAGTTTTGGTATTCCATTTTATTTATTTAGTTGACTGTTTGGCTATACTTTTTTGTTTCTGTTTTTTGTAGTTGCTCCTTGGGTTATGGTATGCAACCTTAACTTATCAGAGTCCACCCATGAATTAATATATTCTACCCCATCCAAAAATCTTACTATTGGGCATATACCCTGAGAAAGCCACAATTCTAAAAGACACAATGTACCCCAATGTTCATTGCAGCATTATTTACAATATCCATGTTGTGGAAGCAACCTAGATGTGCATCTATGGATGAATGTATAAAGAAGCTGTGGTACACATATACAATGGAATATATTCATCTATAAAAAGAACAAATTTGAGTTAGTTCTAGTGAGGTGGATGAACCTAGAATTTGTTATACATTGTAAAGCAAGTCAGAAAGAGAAAAGCAAATGTCATATATTAATACATATACACTGAATCTAGAAAAATGATACTGATGAATCTATTTACAGGGAAGAAATGGAGACACACATGTAGAAAATGGGTTTGTGGATACAGTAGGGGAAGAAGAGAGTGGAACAAATGGAGGAAAGCACTGACATATATACACTATGTACGTAAAACAGATACCCAGTGAGAAGTTGCTGTATAACATAAGGCGGCCTCCAGCCTGGAGCTCTGTGATGACCTAAAATGGTGGGGTAGGAAGAGGGAAGGAAGGCTCAATAGATAGGGGGGTATATGTATGATTATGGCTGAATTGCGTTGTTGCACAGAAGAAACCAACACAACATTGAAAAGCAATTTTTCACCAATTAAAACATAAATTTGAAAAAGTAAAATAAAATATTATACTACACCATAGGTAATGTAAGAAACGCTTAACAGTATACATTTGTTTGTCTCATTTTGACCTGTATGTAATTATTGCTGAGTACATATTTCTACCTTTGTTACAAATCTCTCAAATGTAGTGTATTTTTTTTTTTACCTTAAAAAGTAAATCATCTTTCCTAGCAAATGAGAAAGGATAAAAATATTTTATGTTTACTCACATATTCACCCCTTTTAATATATGTCATTCTTTTCTGTTTAATCTAACTTTCCATCTTGTACTATTTTACATCAGCCTGGAATGCATATAATTTTGGAATACTTGGTTAGAAATCTAACAGGAAGTGGCAGAACATGTCTATTTCGAGGCTCGTCTGATCACATTTGCCAAAAATGGGTCAAATTAGTGAAATCATTGATAAACTATCTTATAAAGTGCCTTCTTAAATATTTGATATTTTGCAAATTATTTGTCGATGATTAAACTGAAGTAAAAGGTAGGTGGTATGATCTCAAATTAGAACTCAAGTATTTTGATAACAAATAACCTATTCTTTTGCCTATATTGCTTAGTCTCTGTGACTGACATATATTGAGCATCCTTCATCAATATGATTTCCAGCATAATTTTAACTTGAGTAGTTTTCTAATTGTATTTTGCCTCAATTGGTCTCTAGCTCCTATTGGGGTTCCTGGGTACCAAAGAGTTAATGTACTATGTCAAACCCTTTCTACTTAAGTTTCCTGGGAGATTACAGAGAGCTGGCTACTTTTTTATTCCACCCAAGGGGCTGCATCCCAGAGGGAAATAGAAGTAGGTGCATCTAGATAAATTAAATGTTAAAGTTGAAATTTCTTGCTCTTGTCATTCAGGGATATACTGAGCATCCAGTATTGGTATGTGCAAGTAGTTAAAATTCCGCTTGAAAAACCCTAAGCTAAGACTTTGTGAAACACTTCATATCTGAAGAAATGACTATGGGGAGGAAGAAGTAACTTGAGAGAGAGAGATACTCTGTGTGTGTGTGTGTAAAGGGAGTATGAATGTGGTTGTGTGGTCTGAAGGTTAAAAATAATTTTATTAAATCTGATATTAGCAGGATCCCATTTATTGGATAATATGAAAAGTAATAACAAGCCTTAATGTCAACTGAAAAAATATAAAACCTTCTTTGGCCAGTCTAGGACTTGATGTGAAGAAGAAATGGTTAGGAAATTTTTGTTGAAAGATTTAATAGTAGCTGATACTTACTAATATATTCAGTATGCAAAAACTATATCAGACTTTCTAAGATAACTATGTTAGATAGATATTACTGTTTACAATATTAAACAGAAGAGTAAACACCAGAAGCTTATCCAAGTTCACACAGCTGGTAATCTGCAAAGATGAGACATACACCCAGATGTTTCTGTATCAGACTTGAGGGTTTATTTTTTACCTTAAAGAATGGAAATTCTAAGAAATCTAGGCAATGTTTGAACTGATGACCATCTCCTTGAAATATTCCATGGAGATATTCTATATCCCACTCTCTTAATTTTTCTTCCTGATGTCTGGATATTCTTGAGCAAGATGCTCTCAACAATCTTGCTACTCTTCAGGGTTCAATCTGAGATTTCAATTTTGCACAGTTTCCTAGGGGATCTCATCTACTCTGATGACCATAGATATCAACTACCAGTTCAATATTTCTGAATTGATGACCAATATTTCTGTTGAGCTGTTTTTCCTGAAGTTCAGACTCTGTATTCAAAAGCATAACATGTACGAACAAGTTTACCACTGAAAATGTACGTGAATGGACTGAGCATAAATATCCCTTGCTTACCACTACAGAAGAAAGGGAAATGGCACTAAGAAATGATTCTATGTCTTATATTTGCTCCACTCACATTCACTTTTTGCATGCCTCCCAAGAAACTTTCATATTCTAGAAACTATGTTGATGGCAGATATGTGAAGACAAATAAAATTCCATCTATATTTTACAGTATTTAGCAGTCCGTGTATATGATGGGGTTTGGTTGGGTAGGTATACATGAAAATAGTACATTATAAAAACATAGAAGAGACTATACTAAAAACTGCACAGCAGAAATATTTCCTGGAAGACCAAAAACAATACCCCTTAGCCAAAAAAAGCAAAAAAGGAAAGAGTTATATGCTTTTGGGAAATGAGGATTTCCTCCTGGAGTGGAAGGATCAGCATAAAATTTGCTAAATAGGCAAAGTTTGACAGATTACATACAGAATGAGGTTTACAGCATTTGAAAATCTACTACCATCTCCAAAATGCACTTTCTTTGGACTTGGCAGGAGGCTTGCTGCCATGGTGGGAGATAAATAAAATCTGTCCAACTGCTTAGGGGCTCCAAGTCGGCAGGTGAGGCTCCTTTACAAGCTGACAAAGCAGAACTGCATAGAAAATACCCCAAAACGTTGATATATAATATGAACAAAGGGCTGCTGGCTATTTATTACATTTTCTTGGTTATCCTCTAAAGAATTACAAAATACTGTATTGGTGTTTTTCTTTCATGTTGATGTATGGCAAAACCAATACAATATTGTAAAGTAAAATAAATTAAAAGAAAAAAAAGCATTACAAAATAAAATATCAATTCACAATCAAACTTCAATTTAGCCAAATGATTTCCAATGTCCCCTATATTTTCCCCTGGAGACTGATGATTTTTCATCTGTTGCAATTTGAACTTTAAAATAAATTGTCTAATGAGGTTAATGCCTCACACGAACTCTTGACTTCCTTTGTCTCTCCCTTTATTTTTGTGTTTTGTCATTATTTTTGTGCAATTGAAATTATTCCTTTAATAAGTTGTATTTACATATGCATGTATTCATTATGTTTACCAAATACAAATGGGATTTATCATGGTTAGCTTAAATATGTGTATTTCGCTGGTAATTTATATAAATTATCCAACACTGGGATACCTTAAAGCTCAAAAATTTCATAAAGCTGCAAGACTGTATATTTTACCTTTGAAAACATAACCTTTGAAAACTCTTTAATGACATCGTTCAGTTGATAAGCTGGGTCTGATTCTTTGCAGCCAGGCTCCCCTGTTATTCACTGTCTCCCACTTTGTTCAGATTCATGTAAGAGACTTTAACAATAAAATCAAAATTTAGTTTAATGCATAGGTGAGCTTAAAATTTTTACCTTACAAAGGTAAATGGAATGATTTGGATATTTTTCATTTTGAATTTCTTTGACTAATTGTCATAGAGATAAAAATATAAGATAGCTAATCAAGAAAAATAAGATGAATATGATACTAATGTATGGCTTCAACATTTTCTCTTGAAATAATAAATAATAACTTGAAGTGTGGCCCAAAGACGTTTGAGCTAGAAACTATCATATTTTGTGTAGGAAAGTCAAGGCATTATGGATACATAACTCCCAAAGGTGTATCCATGTTCCATGTCTCTTAGCTTTTCATTTGAAAACCACTATATCATCAATATTAATATATTACAAATACTTATTCATGATTTTTTGAGCCTAGAGTGGTGTTTATGCTCATATATAAAATAGAGTAATAAATACCAAGATCATAAATTTAAGAATTAAATTAGTTTATAAATTTTCTTTCTAGTATTTGATATTCACCATAGTGTAGATATCTATAGGGATCTCTGTGTAGGAGAACTACTGAACATCTTGTGGAAAAGCTGTAGAAAAGATTCTGAGTGTCTGTCAGTAACTCAATCAAAGCAGCTCTGCTTTGACATGAGTTACATATTTGGCTAGAAATGTTAGAAAATCACCACCTTAGGATAAATTACTGTAAGTAAAATTCCTATGTTAGAGGACATGAACATGTTTAAGGCTTTTTGATGAATGTTTGCAGTTCCTTTTTATTAATATTATGTCAAATATATGCTTCTGTGTATAGTGTAAGAAAAACTGCTCATCTCCTTCTGCTCCTCCCCGCTCTTGTCCAGCACTGAGCTTTATCCAAAAGTCTTACTGCTTTTTGTTTATGTGATTTCAGATCTGGTTAAAGAGTTCATATTCTCACTTCTCATGGCTGTTCTCAATAACTCTGAGGTCCAGCTTTTCCTTCTGATTGGAATTCCAGGATTGGAACATGCCCACGAGTGGATCTCCATTCCCATTTGCCTCCTATATCTGGTTGCCATCATGGGCAACAGTACTATTCTCTTTATCATTAAGACAGAGCCCTCACTTCATGAACCCATGTATTATTTTCTTGCCATGTTGGCTATCTCTGACCTGGGCCTGTCCTTCTCCTCTCTCCCTACCATGCTGAGAATCTTCTTGTTCAATGCCATGGAAATTTCACCCAATGCCTGCTTTACTCAAGAATTTTTCATCCATGGATTCACAGTCATGGAGTCCTCAGTACTCCTGGTCATGTCTTTGGATCGCTTTCTTGCCATTCACAATCCCCTGAGATATAATTCTCTCCTCACTAGCAGCAGAGTTGCTAAAATGGGACCGGTTTTAGCCACCAGGAGCCTTCTCTTAGTGCTTCCGTTTCCTTTCACGCTAAGGAGATTGAAATATTGTCAGAAGAATGTCCTTTCTCACTCATACTGTCTTCATCAGGATACCATGAAGCTGGCCTGCTCTGACAACAAGATCAATGTTATCTATGGTTTCTTTGTTGCCCTCTGTACTATGCTGGACTTGGCTTTCATTGTTCTTTCTTATACACTGATTCTGAAGACTGTACTGAGCATTGCATCTTTGGCAGAGAGACTTAAGACCCTTAACACCTGTGTCTCCCACTTCTGTGCTGTACTCATTTTCTATGTGCCCATCATTACACTGGCTGCCATGCACCGCTTTGCCAAGCACAAAAACCCCCTTGCTATAATCCTTATCGGAGACATATTCTTGTTGTTGCCACCCCTAATGAACCCCATTGTGTATTGTGTAAAGACTCAACAAATCCGGGAGAAGGTCTTGGGGAAGCTATCTAACATATGTCGGAGATAAGATGAGGATAAAATGGTTGAATGGCATCACCAATTCAGTGGACATGCTGCTGCTACTGCTGCTAAGTCGCTTCAGTTGTGTCCGACTTTGTGCGACCCCATAAACGGTAGCCCACCAGGCTCCCCCGTCCCTGGGATTCTCCAGGCAAGAACACTAGAGTGGGTTGCCATTTCCTTCTCCAGTGCATGAAAGTGAGAAGTGAAAGTGAAGTCGTTCAGTCGTGTCCGACTCTTAGCGACCCCATGGACTGCAGCCAGCAGGCTCCTCCATCCATGGGATTTTCCAGGCAAGAGTAGTGGAGTGGGGTGCCATTGCCTTCTCCGTGGACTTAGGCAAACTCCAAGAGATAGTGAGGGACAGGGAGGCCTGGCGTGCTGCAGTCTGTGTGGTTGCAAAGAGTCGGACACAATTTAGCGACTGACCGACAAGAGAGAAGAACTGAACATTTAGACAATAAACTGTTGACTAGTATTTATTGGCATCTACAATATATTCAGGACTTTCCCCAATGGCTCAACAAGTAAAAGAATTCACCTGCAATGCAGGAGACACAGGAGATGCAAGTTCAATCCCTGGGTCAGGAAGATCCCCTGGAAAAGAAAGTGGCAATCCACTCCAGTATTCTTGCCTGAAAAATCCCATGGACAGAGGAGCCCGGCAGGGTAGTGTCTATGGTGTACAAAGAGTTGGACATGGATGAGCAATTAAGCATACACAGTGTATTCAATGCCACAGCATTTACTATTTAATGGAAGACTGGGGGCAGAGTGAAAAGCTGTGCAGTATGGAATTTGTTATAAAGTCAAGAATACATTATGAATAGAGCACTTAATTTGACAAATATTGATGAAATATTTATAAGTAGTATGAGTGAACCAGATTTTGGTACTTTTAAATGTCTTCAGAGGAATCTGAGCCTGAGAATTCTCACAAGAAGGTGCAGTCCATTTCTTCCCTTTTCCCATCATATCTGGGTTACATACCTTGCAAAGTTTAACAATTACAATATTAGATACAAAGGACTTCATCCTAGGTCCCTCAGAACATTTCAAACTCTCAGTCAAGGAATCAAGGAATCCTAAATCAAGGAATCTTTTCTGACGGTGACCTTAAAACATCAGCTTGGCCTAACATTCTTGTCCCCTGTATTCAATATCAAATTATTGCTTCTAATTTTCCACTGGTTAATGTTTACTCACTTAGCTCTAGCCATACTGGCACTGGTATTTTTGTTTTTCCTACAACCTTTCAGTTTTGGGTTTTTTTTCTTTGTCTTTGTTTTTTTTTCCCCACCTCAGACCAGTGACGTTTATTCTGCATTTTTTGAATGCTTATCTTTCAATCATTTCATATCTCACATAATTTAGAATTTTATTGAACCCCCCCCCCCATTTGGTTTCCTTCAGAGCACTTGGTGCTGTCTGAAATGGTTACTCATTGATTTTTCTATTGTCTGTGTCTCTCTTAGCCATACTGGCACTGGTATTTTTGTTTTTCCTACAACCTTTCAGTTTTGGGTTTTTTTTCTTTGTCTTTGTTTTTTTTCCCCACCTCAGACCAGTGACGTTTATTCTGCATTTTTTGAATGCTTTTCCTTTCAATCATTTCATATCTCACATAATTTAGAATTTTATTGAACCCCCCCATTTGGTTTCCTTCAGAGCACTTGGTGCTGTCTAAAATGGTTACTCATTGATTTTTCTATTGTCTGTGTCTCTCGGCTCTGTAACAACCTAGAGAGGAGGGATGGGGAAGGAGGTGGAGGGATAGTCAAGAGGGAGGGGACATAGGTATACCTGTGGCTGATTCATGATGATGTTTGGCAGAAACCAACACAATGCTGTAAAGCAATTATCCTCCAATTAAAAATAAAACAAAAAAATAAATCAAGAACAAAGTCTTTCTTAAATATTTTGCCCACTGCGTTTCTAGGATGCAGACTCTGCCTAGGGAAAAAAAAAAAAACCCACACTCAACAAATACTTGTGGACTGAGGGAATATTCCTTCACACACAGTTTGGGCTTCCCTGGTAGCTCAGCTGGTGAAGAATCTGCCTGCAATGCAGGAGAACACAGTTTAATTCCCTGGTCGGGAAGATTCTCTGGAGAAGGAAATGGAAACCCACTCCAGTATTCTTGCCTGGGAAATCCCATGGACAGAGGAGCCTGGTAGGGTACAGACCATGTGGTCGTGAAGAGTTGGACCTGACTGGATGACTAAGCAAAGCACAGTAAAGCACAGAGTTTTGTCTATTTAAATTCTGCTTGTTCTTTAAGAATCAGCTAGAACATTCCCCTTGGAAATTTTTCCATTTTTTTTGGAAGGAAGTGGTTCTCCTTCACCTCAGGGCTGTTTCAGATGTTCTTCTCTGACTAATTACACATTCTCCATGGTATGTTTTATTCTGTGTCATTAAGCTTTGTTTTAGGAATGAAAGCAACTAAAATTTATTTGAAGCTAAAAACATGCTAAGATTTGTTTTGAAACTTTCATATATATACACACACACACACACATATATGTATATATATGCATATACATATACATATATATGTATATATATGCATATATATATATATAATATTTGGACTATGTAAAAAGCCTTGTGGGATAGACACTGTTCAGTTCAGTTCAGTTGCTCAGTCGTGTCCGACTTTATTTCATATCTCACATAATTTAGAATTTTATTGAACCCCCCCCCCCATTTGGTTTCCTTCAGAGCACTTGGTGCTGTCTGAAATGGTTACTCATTGATTTTTCTATTGTCTGTGTCTCTCGGCTCTGTAACAACCTAGAGAGGAGGGATGGGGAAGGAGGTGGAGGGATAGTCAAGAGGGAGGGGACATAGGTATACCTGTGGCTGATTCATGATGATGTTTGGCAGAAACCAACACAATGCTGTAAAGCAATTATCCTCCAATTAAAAATAAAACAAAAAAATAAATCAAGAACAAAGTCTTTCTTAAATATTTTGCCCACTGCGTTTCTAGGATGCAGACTCTGCCTAGGGAAAAAAAAAAAAACCCACACTCAACAAATACTTGTGGACTGAGGGAATATTCCTTCACACACAGTTTGGGCTTCCCTGGTAGCTCAGCTGGTGAAGAATCTGCCTGCAATGCAGGAGAACACAGTTTAATTCCCTGGTCGGGAAGATTCTCTGGAGAAGGAAATGGAAACCCACTCCAGTATTCTTGCCTGGGAAATCCCATGGACAGAGGAGCCTGGTAGGGTACAGACCATGTGGTCGTGAAGAGTTGGACCTGACTGGATGACTAAGCAAAGCACAGTAAAGCACAGAGTTTTGTCTATTTAAATTCTGCTTGTTCTTTAAGAATCAGCTAGAACATTCCCCTTGGAAATTTTTCCATTTTTTTTGGAAGGAAGTGGTTCTCCTTCACCTCAGGGCTGTTTCAGATGTTCTTCTCTGACTAATTACACATTCTCCATGGTATGTTTTATTCTGTGTCATTAAGCTTTGTTTTAGGAATGAAAGCAACTAAAATTTATTTGAAGCTAAAAACATGCTAAGATTTGTTTTGAAACTTTCATATATATACACACACACACACACATATATGTATATATATGCATATACATATACATATATATGTATATATATGCATATATATATATATAATATTTGGACTATGTAAAAAGCCTTGTGGGATAGACACTGTTCAGTTCAGTTCAGTTGCTCAGTCGTGTCCGACTTTTTGCGACCCCATGAATCGCAGTACGCCAGGCCTCCCTGTTCATCACCATCTCCCGGAGTTCACTCAGACTCACATCCATTGAGTCAGTGATGCCATCCAGCCATCTCATCCTCGGTTGTCCCCTTCTCCTCCTGCCCCCAATCCCTCCCAGCATCAGAGTCTTTTCCAATGAGTCAACTCTATAGAAAAATTCCTAAGTTCACAGTTAGAATGCATAACTTTCTCAAAACTGGCTCCAAGTTTACTCTACTGACTAGTATATCACAGTAACTCTTTAATTCATTATAAGATATAAGAGAACATGACTCCCACTGAAGGACTGAAATTGCCTGTAGATGGCATACGTATTGTTTCCAGATGTGGAGCTGTAATGTATGCTTCAGTATTTGCAGTGGCTTTGTGGTTGTTTTGAAGTTTTGTGGGGGCTTCCTAAGCGAAACTAGTGATAAAGAACCTGCCTGACAATGAGGGAAACACATGAGCAATGGGTTCAATCCATAAACCACTCACGATACTCAAGGACACATTCTATTTGCTGTCTATAAGTAATCTTGGATCTTTCAAGTGATATCATCTAAGTTTCCCAAATAGCTGTTATTGAAAATAGTTTTCTTATGCCAGACTGGATGAAGCATTGGTTGGCAGTGGGACATGATGCATCAAATGTTAAGTGCCAAATATGATAGGTAGCCTTGAATGAGACTAACTTCCAGTGAGAGAGAACAGGCTCCACATAAAGGTCCTAGTAGAGAATTCTATCCTTGGCCCTCTGTCACTCTCTTTCTAGACCCTGAACTAAAACTATTCAGGAACACAACATCCTCATGCTTCCCTCTAGACGTTCAAAACTCCCCTTGGTAGTATCTTATCCAGGCCTGCTTCCCTTGCAAATATCTCCAAGTCAAAATTACAAATACTGTTCTGACAAGTATTATTCAAATGATCCATTAAAAAAATATACGGGACAATGTAGTAGAGCTGCAGTACACAAATAGGAGGGTGTAAGGAATTCTCTCCTTTCAGTTCATTGGCTTATCACGATAGGGTTAGTACCTCCACCTTAGTCCACCTACCACCACCCACTCCCACATTATCTACTCTTCTCTGACTTGCTAGGGAAGAACAATGGCAATAAGAACAACTTCAGATATTTTCCTGAAGACAGCGTCCTCTCTCTCACCTCTTTGTCAGGTTAGCAAATGCTATTCTCTCAGGCTGGACCATCACTTTCCAGTTTGCTTGTCTAACTTCAATATATCCCTGAAGGCTGCCTTCTATGCCAACTCAAGGAAACCTTTCATTCCACTTCTTTCCCTAGCTGGAGGAAGATATCTTTCTTTTAGCTTCTATATCAACATTTTTCACTTTAACACAGTTAACATATGGAACACAGTTAACATATGGTTAGCAAAGAATCTCAAAATGTAGTGTCTTAAAAACAAACATACATACAAACAACAACATCAACAACAAAACAGATATGCATTTAACTTAAAAATCTGCAATTTGGGCTGGGCTCAGAGTACATTGGTTGTTTCACCAGGTGCAAGTGGGAAACACAGAAAGGTTAGGTGTTAGAATAATTTGAAGATTCATTGACACTAGTAGTTGATAATGATCCAACCAAGTCTGAGGCCTCAGCTGGGTCTATTGGCTAAAACACCTAAATGTGACCTCTCCATGTGGTTTAAGCTTCTGCTCAGTATGATGGCCAGGTTTCAAAAGCAAGCACTGAGTGAGAGCTATAGATACATATCGAAAGAGAGGCAGAAAAAGAGGGAGAGAGAAAGAGAGTGAATATCAATGAGTAACATATCACCTCTTATGACTCAGCCTCAGAAGTCTTACAGCATTGCTACCTCAACAGCCAATCCACTGAGCTGCTGAGTCTGACCCAGTTACAAGGGGAGAAGCTATATACTCCATCTCCTGATGGAGGACTCAGGCATTTCTGGAAGAGAACTGGGGATGAGACATAACTCTGTGGCTTTCTTTGGAAAACACAAGCCACCATGTCATATTGCCATGTATTTCCTTGATACCACAGTGAGGATTCCATGACAGCTGTGACTTATTTGTTCACTAAACAAGTAGCAATCTCTTCCACTTCATGCACATTATATATTACAAAGAATAGAAGAGTAAGGGTACATTTAAAAAACCAGTGCCTCCAAGATTAGACCCAGCTAGGAGAAGGCAATGGCAACCCACTCCAATACTCTTGCCTGGAAAATCCCATGGACAGAGGAGCCTGGTAGGCTGCAGTCCATGGTTTTGCTAAGAGTTGGATATGACTGAGCGTCTTCACTTTCACTTTTCACTTTCATGCATTGGAGAAGGAAATGGCAACCCACTCTAGTGTTCTTGCCTGGAGAATCCCAGAGACGGGGGAGCTTGGTGGGCTGCTGTCTCTGAGGTTGAACAGAATTGGACACAATTGAAGTGACTTAGCAGCAGCAGGAACAAAAGGCGTGGGTCACACGATCGCGGATCTGTTTGGTTTTCACACTGTAAACGATGGGATTCATCAGAGGAGGGAAGAGAAGATACACAAAGCCCAGAATCACCTGGACCAGATGAGGTGCCTGCTTCCCAAAGCGGTGGATGACAGACAGGCCAATCATGGGAGTGTAGAAAAGGAGCACAGCACAGATGTGGGAAACACAGGTGTTAAGAGCTTTGAGCCTCTCGGCCCTGGATGCGATGGACAGCACGGTACGCAGGATCAGGGCATACGAGAAGAGGATGAGCAGCGAGTCTATACCCACCGTAGAAACGATGACAAACATGCCGTAAATGCTGTTGGCTCTGATGTCTGCACAGGCCAACTTCATCACTTCCTGGTGGAGGCAGTAGGAATGTGAGAGGACTGGGGAGCCACAATATGGGAATCTTTTGAGCATAAAAGGTAAAGGAATAATGAGTGCTACACTGCGACCCAAAGAAGCCAGGCCGATCCTGCCAATGACTGTGTCGGTGAGAATGGAAGCATAGTGCAAGGGGCGGCAAATGGCCATAAAGCGGTCAAAGGCCATAGACAGAAGTACAGAGGACTCCAGGAAGGACAAGCAGTGAATGAAAAAGAGCTGGGCAAAACAGGCATCATGGCCAATGTCTCGTGCCCCAACCCAAAAGATGCCTAGCACTGTAGGGAGGGTGCAAAGAGACAGACCCAGGTCAGTCAGAGCCAGCATGGACAGGAAGAGGTACATGGGCTCATGGAGCGAGGGCTCTGTTTTAATGATAAAGATGATAGTGCAGTTGCCCAGGATGGAGACTATGTATATGAAGCACAGAGGGATGGAGATCCAGGTGTGCATGTGCTCCAGGCCAGGAATGCCACTCAGCAGGAAGGTGGAGGACATGCTGCTGCTGTTCTCCAGGGACCTCAATGGCATTGTGTGTGGAGGGAAGGGGAAAGTTGGATTTCCTTCAAATTCCTGAAATGAACAGAGGAAAAGCTAATGACTGCACCTGGGAAGATATTTTTTTAAAAAAGAGAAAGTTTAGAATCAAATAGATTTAACTCCTCCAGAGCTCATTTCCTTCTGGTCCCTGGTTTCCTCTCAACTTTTTTTTTTTTTTAAAGAGAAAATCTTTTCTTTGAAATTTTTGTGCCTTGCTTCTTCAGGCTAAGAGCTGTGAAACATCTTCAGTACAGTGCATATAATTCACTGTAGCCAATATCTAAATTGGTTATACTTAATTTCATTTACCTCTTATGAGTAGATCTTTAAAGAAACACTTCCTCATATGCCTCTTTCCTGCTGGGGCTCTAACTAATGTTTCAACCTTTCTTCCAGCTTCTCTTTTTTTCCTTCTTAGTTCCTTTCCTATTGCATTATCTTTTTTCTTCCTTCCTTCCCTCCCTTCCTCCTTCCTTCCTTTTTTCTTCCCTTCTTTTCCTCTTTTTTTCTTCCTTCTTTCTGTTTAATTTCCAGTTGTGTATAATTGGTAAACTTAGATACCTTCTCACTTTCTCCTTTGATCTTCCTAATTTGGAAGCCTAGCTTGATCCAGAAAACACATAAATGATACTCAGCTCACAGAATTCCAAGAGAACTGGAGGGTGCAGGAATGGCTGTCTGTAAAGTTACTCTTGGCTGCTAGGATAAGAAATCAAAGCTCTGATGCTCAAAATAGTCAGAAACTGTCATTCCTTATAAGTCTATGAATTCAACTACTGTGAACCTAGGTGGGAGGAGACCCTGGTGCACCATCAACCATGGTCATGACCCCAATCACAAGGCAGAGTCCAAGTGCATCCAGAGAACAAAAGGAAACAATACTAGGGATTATTCTGTTGATGAGAAGATGAAGACTTAGAAGAGGATAGTTACTGGGTGGAAACCATGTGTTAATTAGCCTCCCGACTTCCAGGGCATTGATCTTTCCACTACTAACCCCACTACAACGTGAACTCAAAATGGGTGAGGGTTCTGCTTTGTTGACTTGTCAAGACAGTGCTTAGAAGGTACCTTACTACACAGAAAGTGCCCAGCAATTTTTTTTATGAAAGAGTAAGAGTTCAATTTTATTTAGCTAGCTGTTACTAACTTCATGCATGTTTTATCTCCTTAAAAAAAATCTGTGACTAAAGTTCTATTCACAGTACCATGTTATGGGTGAAGAAACAGAGGCTTAGAAAAATCTGACATTTCTAAGATCAAACTCAAAGTAAAATGGCCAAAATGGGATTTGAATCAAGATCTGATTTTTATCTAGATTTCAAGCTCTAAATGATGGCTACATACAACACTGTCAACTATCAGCAACTAGCATGAAATCAAGGCTTAATGGACCTTCAAAAAAAGGTACTGACTCTTTAGTTGAATTAATAAATAAACTTCCTGGAGAAATACATACAATTGTATACACAGACATTTTCTTTCTTGCTACAAATACCAATGAAATGAATAGCCAGTGCCATGAACTCACTGTTCACTTGAAGATCAGGTTGACTTTCAGTGTTCCTCAGTTAAAAGACTCTGATGCTGGGAGGGATTGGGGGCAGGAGGAGAAGGGGACGACCGAGGATGAGATGGCTGGATGGCATCACTGACTCGATGGATGTGAGTCTGAGTGAACTCCGAGAGATGGTGATGAACAGGGAGGCCTGGCGTGCTGCGATTCATGGGGTCGCAAAGAGTCGGACACGACTGAGCGACTGAACTGAACTGAACTGAACTGAAGCTATGTTGTAACAGGCAACTTACAAGGTGGTTAACAATGAAATTCATAAAAGCTAAGGCAGAAAATATTTTAACATGAAAATGAGGTAGGATGGTGAAGAAGAAAGAAAACTTTTTTTGGACATCTGCTATATGCCAGCCACTGCACAAAGAACATGGCAAGTGAAATAGCATTTAGACCTTAGAAAAGCTTTGCAAGTTAATATTGTCACTTCAAATGGCAAGGCAAAAGAAGCTTAGAGAATTTGTAATGTGCCTCAAGTCTTACAGCCAATCAGCAGCAGAAATGGGATTCAAGCTTAAATCTCTGGAACTCCAAGGCACAGTCTGGAAATTCAGAAGTATTTAGGTTAACAAATTCAGCCTGAGACAGCCTGGAATCGGTAGAGATTAAATGAAAAATGAGAAAGAGAAATATCAAAGTTCTGGGTGCCTACCTCCATTTAGTCAAGACGACTCTTTGGAATCAATGCTTGTACTTCAGAATTTAAGGGAGCAGAGCAGACCAGGAATCAGAAAGAGGATTTATGAGGAAAAAAGGGAGCAGGGAACTTGGACATAAAAGAAAATTCAGAATAGTGAAGCCAGGAGATCTCTGCTTGGAAAAGATTGGCTGAAGAGATTTCAATAAGATGACTCTGCTAAAAGTATCTTTAGGGTATTCATCCTCAGGTTTGCTGAGAATTTCATTGTTCCTGACAGGACAAAAGTCAGTTGTCCAGGGTAGAGGTGGGTGGCAGATTCAACAGATGGCCTTTCTGCACCAGTTGCTCTGCTTGGAGATCATTCCTAGAGGGACTTAAACAATTGCAGTGATTGCTTCTAATTCCATTAGTCATACACTGTGGTCATTCCAGGAAATGTCCTTTTACATCACAGTCTAGCTTTTCTCCAGAGGATCACATTACTTCCTACCACTCTTTGCTTCTTGGAAATAACCTCTGACTCTTGTAACCTTGTGTTGAGGCTAAGAGGTAGATATGGAATCTATAGTAACTTAAACACAGACCTGAGGTTGCCTACGAAATCAGCAAGATCTGATGGCAGCAGTCACCCCCCTTGGGCAGGCACCGTCGACAGCCTTTCCTGTCACTTTCAGTCCCTTCTCTCCTCTCTGTCTCCAAAGCTCAGGCTGAGACTTTGGGGGCCTCTTTTTGGTTCTACAGTTTGGCACCAAACACCTGCTCACTACATTGACTCCTTACATACCAAGGCTGGGTCCAGAAGCTCCAGGTCTTACAATAGAGCACAAAGCTCTGGGGACATGGTGAGACTGGAAGGTGGATGCTTAACTTCCTGATTTTTATGAAACTGCCTGAGAGACCCATTGCAAACTTTTTAAGGATATTTAATCTATTTCCTACTAGGATTGGTTCCCTAGCCTTCATTATCACATACCCTGGAGATAGAGAAAGAGAGGAGTGTGTCCCCTTGAGCTATCTGGATGGGAAGCCCAGAGGATCTTATGCACTGTAAATAATTTTAAAGACCTGGTGAAATTTTTGAACAACCCTCACAACTTCACAGAAGCACAACGTGTGTAGATGATAGTGTCTTGTTAATGACATATCCTAACTATAGTTTATGCACAACAAATGTGAAGGGTGCATCTTTAGTTTATTTCAGTCACTCAGTCATGTCATGGACTGCAGCACACCAGATCTCCCTGTCCATCACCAACTCCCAGAGCTTACTCAAACTTATGTCCATCAAGTTGGTGATGCCATCCAACTGTCTTATCCCCTGTCATCCCCTTCTCCTCCTGCCTTCAATCTTTCCCAGATCCGGGTCTTTTCCAATGAGTCAGCTCTTTGCATCAGGTGGCCAAAGTGTTGGAGCTTCAG
Organism: Cephalophus harveyi; assembly: GCA_006410635.1. Classification (NCBI taxonomy): domain Eukaryota; kingdom Metazoa; phylum Chordata; class Mammalia; order Artiodactyla; family Bovidae; genus Cephalophus; species Cephalophus harveyi. Next base: position 12,839 of record SJYT01027011.1, on the reverse strand, counting down.
CTTCAGCATCAATCCTTCCAATGAATATTCAGACTCGGTTTCCTTTAGGATTGACTGGTTGGATTTCCTTGTAGTCCAAAGGACTCTCAAGAGTCTTCTCCAACACCACAGTTCAAAAGCATCAATTCTTCAGCACTCAGCTTTCTTTATAGTTCAACTATCACATCCATACATGACTACTGGAAAAACCATAGCTTTGACTAGATGGACCTTGTTGGCAAAGTAATGGCTCTGCTTTTTAATTTGCTGTCTAGGTTGGTCATAGCTTTTCTTCCAAGGAGCAAGAATCTTTTAATTTCATGGCTGCATTCATCATCTGCAGTGATTTTGGAGCTCAAGAAAATAAAGTCTCTCACTGTTTCCATTGTTTATCCATCTATATGCCATGAAATGATGGGACCAGATGCCATAATCTTAGTTTCCTGAATGTTGAGCTTTAAGCCAACTTTTTCACTCTCCTCTTTCACTTTCATCAAGAGGATCTTTAGTTCTTAAATTTCTGCTATAAGGGTGGTGTCATCTGCATACCTGAGGTTATTGATATTTCTCCTAGCAATCTTGATTCCAGCTTGTGATTCATCCAGCCTGGTGTTTCACATGATGTACTCTGCATACAAGTTAAATAAGCAGGGTGACAATATACAGCCTTGACATACTCCTTTCCCTATTTGGAACTGGTCTGTTGTTCCATGTCCAGTTTTAAACTATTGCTTCTTGACCTGCATACAGATTTCTCAAGAGGGAGATGAGGTGGTCTGGTATTCCCATCTCTTGAAGAATTTTCCACAGTATGCTGTGATCCACACAGTCAAAGACTTTGGCATAGTCAATAAAGCAGAAATAGATGTTTTTCTGGAACTCTCTTGTTTTTTCGATGATCCAACAGATGTTGGCAATTAGATCTCTGGTTCCTCTGCATTTTCTAAATTCAGCTTGAATATCTGGAAGTTTATAGTTCATATACTGTTGAAGCCTGGCTTGGAGGATTTTGAGCATTTCTTTGCTAGCATGAGAATAGTGCAATTGTGCGGTAGTTTGAACATTCTTTGGCATTGCCTTTCTTTGGAATTGGAATGAATACGGACCTTTTCCAGTCCTGTGGTCACTGCTGAGTTTTCCAAATTTGCTGACATATTGAGTGCAGCACTTTCACAGCATCATCTTTTAGGACTTGAAATAGTTCAACTAGAGTTCTATCACCTCTGCTAGCTTTGTTCGTAGTGATGCTTCCTAAGGCCCACTTGACTTCGCATTTCAGGATGTCTGGCTCTAGGTGAGTGATCACACATATCGTGGCTATCTGGGTCATGAAAGTTTTTTTGTATATGTGTGTGCATGTGGGTAAATATAAAACCATATATAACATTAAATGGGGCTTTTTGTTTTTATTATATTTTTTAGTTAATTTTTATTGGAGTATGTGTTAGTTTCTGATGTACAGCACAGTGAATCAGCTACACATACACACACACACACACACACACAGACACACACATATCCCACTATTTTTTTAAAATTTTGTTCCTGTTTAAGTCACCACAGAGCATTGAGTAGAGTTCCCTGTGCTATACAGTAGTTTCTCACTAGTTATCTATTTTATACATAGCAGTGTATGGCTATCAATTCCAATTTCCCATTTCATCCCACCTTCTCCTTCCCCTCATTGGTATCCATATGCTTGTTTTCTATATCTCTGTCTCTATTTCTTCTTTGCAAGTAAGTTCATCTGTATCATTTTTCTAGATTCCTCATATAAGTGATAATATACAATATCTGTTTTCTCTTTCTGACTGACTTTGTGTCAGTCTCTAGGTCATCCATGTCTATGCAAATAACACTATTTCATCCCTTTTATTGATCAGTAATATTGCCTTGTATATATTTATCACGTTTTTTATCCACTCTTCTGTTGATGGACATTTAGGTTGCTTCCATGTGCGGATATTGTAAATAGTGCTGCAATGGATATGTGGGTGCATGTATCTTTAATTGAATGCTTTTCCTATCACCAAAGGGGAAGAAAGAAGTCTGGGCAAGCAAGTTCTTGGAAATATTACAATAGTGTTGGTGCTTATTCTTGGGGTCCCAGGTAACTGCATATGCTCCTGACTCCTGCCCACGCTCAGGGACTCCATCTCCTCTTCCTGCCTCTCAATCATCCTCAGTTCTCTCTTGTTCCTAGACATCAAGGAGCTAATTGGAGAAACTAGTCCATTCTGATACCTTTGTGGGAACATGAGTTTCTGCAAAGGGTGGTTAAGCTTAAAGAGGAGTTTTATGTGTTAGCATAGGGTTGTAAAGAGTTAATCATCTATTTGGGACTTTCAAAAGCTGATAGAGAAGACATTTAGAGAGAAGAATGGAGGTCATTTCAGTGTTTTTATTACCCACCTAATTAGCATCCACCACATTGGATCTCTTTGGAGACTACAAAGGTATAAACATTAAGGATTGCCCCAGAATCCCTAAACCAATCATAGGGTGTTATTCCAATTCATTGGCCTGTCAGGTCCTCTTGGAATATGATGAGATTTTTCTTGTGGCCACATTCCATTAATTTTTTATCAACAACATTGTTGACACATTTTGGGTATCATGAAGCAGTGTTTTTCAAATTATAATCTCCAGATAATCAGAATCTGAATTACATGTGATGCTTGCTAAAATTCAGATTTCTGGGCCTCCTCTCTGTTTTACAGTTAGAAATGGACATTTATGACAACCAAAGAGGTTTAGGAATTTCATATATCCTTGTCTTTATGATTTGATTTCAACACTGATTCCAAATTTTTCTATTCTTTCTGTAATTCAAAATCCAACTTCACTTTTAACATTGAATTTATTCCAAAACACAGTTACACCTCTTGTTTTAGTTTTCCAAACTGCCATATGAAAAGACCAGACTGAGTGGTTTTAAAATCAGCAAATCATATTTTCACAATTCTGGAGGTTAACAATCCAAGATCAAGGTGGCAGCAGATCTGGTTTCTTCTTATTCTTTCCATTTGTAAGTGACATTTCTCTCTGTGTCCTCACTTGACTTCTCCTGCAGACATGAAAATCCTTTGTCTCTTCCTTTTCTTGTAAGGGCACCAGGTGTATTGGGTTAAGGACCACCATGAAGGTCTCATTTTAACTTAATTACTTCTTTAAAGACCTTGCCCTTGAATACAATTACATTTTGAGGTAGCGGGAATTGGGACTTTAATATGTAAGTTATGGGCAGAGGATACAATTAATTCCGTAGTACTTGTTTGGGCATACATCCCACCACTCATTTTTTCATCTAGTTAATAAATATTTTAGAACAGAGAGAATGCTCCCCTATACACAAGTAATATTTGTTTATAGCCTCTGAGCCCAAGCAATGAGAAGAGAGAGATAGTATTATTAATGGATGTATATTGGCATAAAATAGGTCTGCATCTCAGGTGTTATGGAGAGAAAGAAAGACAGAGATAAAGGGAAAGAGATAGGGAGAGAGAAGGACTAGATTAATCTTTCAATAGCTTTGATTAGAAGGAACATAGAGTTTGATTATAGTATAGGGAAGACAATACTGACTGCTGTAAAATCTTAGTTATTCAGCTTCTGCAAAGGAAACATAGGACTTGATGTGTTGAGAGACAAAACCAAAGCTCATATTTTCTAGGCCAGAAAAGTGTGTGGAGTTGGGGGAGGTAGAGGGAAAAGAGGAGTCAGGTGAACATTTTGTATCCAAGATCTATCTTGAGGAGAAACAGAACTTAGAGAGATTTCAGGGTACCTAAAGAAGGCAATGGCACCCTGCTGCAGTACTTTTGCCTGGAAAATCCCATGGACAGAGGAGCCTGGTAGGTTGCAGTCCATGGGGTCGCAGAGAGTCAGACACGACTGAGTGACTTCACTTTCACTTTCAAGCATTGGAGAAGGTTGGCAACCTACTTCAGTGTTCTTGCCTGGAGAATCCCAGGGATGGGGGAGTCTGGTTGGCTGCCGTCCATGGGTTCGCACATAGTCGGACACGACTGAAGCGACTTAGCAGCAGCAGCAGCAAAGGGAATATTATTGGACTGAGATAAACTCATGCTAAATGAGTGCTTTTTAAAATAATTTTTTTAGTTGTTATTGAACAATGAGAAAATAAACAATGAGATTAAAAAATGGGTCAAAGATCTTAATAGGCACTTCACCAAAGAAAACATTTAGAAAGCAAATTAGCATATGATAAGGTTCTCCATATCGTATGTTATCAGGGAAATTCAAATTAAAACAATGATACACCACTGGGTACCTATTTCAATGGCCAAATCAGAAACAGTGACAACGCTGAATGCTGGTAAGGATGCAGAGCAACAAGAACTTTCAAATATCATTGGTGGGAATGCAAAAATGGTACAATGACTTCGGAATATAGTTTGACTAAACTGCTCTTAGCATAAGATCCAAAACTTGAAAGCAATCAAAATGTTGCTGAGGAGGTAAATGGATAAACTGTGGTATATGCAGAAAATGTAGGAATAGTTATGCAAATACAGAGAACAGACGCGAATACAGCAGGGGTGTGGGAGGGGAGTGAGGTGAATTGAGAGATTGGCATATATACAGTACTATTTGCAAAATAGACAGCTAGCAGGAACCTGAGCATAACACAGGGGACTCAGCTCTGGGCTCTGTGGTGACCAACATGGAGGGGATGGAGGAGGAGGGAGGTCCAAGAAGGAGGGGATATATGTATACATATAGCTGATTCACTTTATTGTACAGCAGAAACTAACACAGCATTGCAAAGTAACTATATTCCAATTAAAAAAAAAAAAAAAGTACAACTCCAAAAAAAAAAAAAAAAAAAAAAACCACAAACAAACAGGAAAAAACCTGTCAAATCATGAAAACATGTAGAATATTTAAATGCACAATATTATGTGAAAGAAGTCAATCTGGAAAGGCTACATGCTATATGATTCCAAATATATAATGTTCTGGATAAGGCAAAGCTAGAGACAGTAAAAAGCTCAGTGGTTTCCAGAGGATGGATTGGGGAGACAGATGAATAGGCAGAGTACAGGGGAATTTTTGAACAGTGAAAATACTTTGTATGATACAATAATAATGGATACATGTCATTATACACTTGTCTAAAGCACAGAATGTGCAACACCAAGAATGATCACTGAGGTACTGTCATGCTGACCACCATATGCAAGATGAGGGTGTAGGAGGTGAGAGGTGGACAATATCCATGCTCAAACCTGAATCCAATGCCTTTAGGCCATAAATGTAGATGACAGTTATACCGGAACAGGTCAGGTTCGTGTTATCCTGGTGGATACAGCATCTTAGGAAGAAGGGCAGGGAAAGGATGAGAGTCAGGTTCCTGGTCCCAGAGTCTACATATTGGACTCTGGAAGCAGTAAACAAAGAGGTCTATCTCAGTGAATGAGAAATGACATCCAGTAGCTAAGGTTGTTGTAAGAACAGAAGACTCCCAGAAGGAGAAACTATAAAGGAAGAATTGCTGAGTGAAGTGGGCATCTATAACAACATAACAGAGATTAAACCCTAATAGCCAGGAAACTAAGGAGGGTAGAAAAGGCCAAACCAAATTCCAGGAATGCCAACAGAGTCAATAATTTGTACATAGGTTCACAAAAGTGATAGTCGTACTTAAAAATGTATAACATCATTGAATTGCTTAGGGAAGAGAAAAGATGGGGATGACAAGTTGCTGGTGTTATTCAGTCAAGTCTGACTCTGACACTGCATGGACTGCAGCATGCTGGGTTCCTCTGTCTTTCACTATCTCCTGGAGTTTGCTCAAGTTCATGTCCAGGCATATAATTTCTCTGGAATGACCATTAAAATAGAGGCTATGGGTTATGTGCTGCCAGTTATGGAAGACTCTGTGGTTTTGGCTCTGGAGAGAAATCTCAGATCCATTAGCTTATATACATATGCAATATTCTGTCATTACTACCATGAACATTATTAGATACTCCTTCAGAACACATTTTCTGCCCAATTCTGACCACCCTAATTACTCTACTGCTTGTTTTTCTCATCATTTCTTGGTGTGTATTACTATGTGATTATTATCTCCTTTGTAGTCCTAGAATTTGGACTCAGTCTATTTGGGCTGTTGTAACAGACTGGGTTTAAAAAACAAACATTTATTTTTCAAAATTCAGGAGGCTGAGAAGTCCAAGACCAAGGTGTGGGCTGACTGGGTTCTTCCTAAGGGTCCTTGTTCTGGGTGTGCCGACAGCTTTCTTCTCTCTTTGTCTTCACATGGTGGAGAAAGATCATCTCTCTAATGTCTCTTCTTGTAAGGGCGCTAATCTTATTTATGAGAACTCCACTCTCAAGCAAACTTCCTTCCAAAGACCCCATCTCAAAATACCTTCACATTGGAGATTAGCCTTCAAAATATGAATTTTGAAGGTGGGGGGTGGGATCATAAAAGGGGCCTCCAAGGTAGCACTAGTGGTAAAGAACCTGCTTACCAATGCAGGAGACATAAGAGACATGGGTTCAATTCCTGGGTTGGGAAGATCATCTGAAGGAGGGCATGGCAACCCACTCCAGTATTCTTGTCTAGAGAATCCCAAGGACAGAGGAGCCTGGAGGGCTACAGTCCATGGGTTGCAAAAAGTATGACAGCATGCACTCATGGGAGCACAAATGTTAAGTTCACAGCACAGATTTTTTCTGAATTATTTCTTTCTAATTGGAGGATAATTGTTTTACAATATTGTGTTGGTTTCTGCCATACATCAACATGAATTTTCTTCTGTTTTCTGGCAGTTGATTGTCTTACATCTTTCCCAATATTACAGGAAAGAGATAAAAATTGAACTGAAGCATACAAAATGAAGAAAAACAATCTCTTTAAGAAATGGTCTTATCTAGAAAGATGAAGCTGTTTTGATTAACTCACTCATTGGTTCCTTCATGTGTTGATTTATTCAATCCATATATATTAAACCTTCTATGCAATTCCGTGTGTGTATTGTGTGTATGTGTGTGTGTGTTGTTTGTTAAGGCTAGACATCGACATGAGAAAAGTATCTTGCAAAAAACATAAAATATGCATGTGTTTCTCTCACTTTTCACCCCTGTAATAACAAGATAACTGAAGAAAGAAATTAAATCCCTTGACTAGTTATTCAGATGATGGATGATTACCCTAAACCTTAACTACCTTCTAAAAGGCTCAACTATGATTATTGTTTTACTGTTGTTCTAACTGGAGAACTTACCTCAAGCTCCTAGAGTGTCTTCTTTTTCTTAACTTTGTGGTGTGCTTAGGAGGAAGCCTCATGAAAAGTTATTAACTGAGGCATAGGCATGGGTATCTACAAGTCTGTTGCAAATGAATAAAAGTAATAGTTATGATAAAGCAACATAAATTAACCAAAATGCAAAGTTAAATATATAAATCTCTGATCAAATTCCACTGACTAGAGGAATAAAAGATGAAATTTGTGTATTCTTTTGGATTTTTTTCCAAGTAATAATAGGCAATACTTGTTGAGACTTGATAACACTTCAGGCATTGTGTTATGGAGTTACATAAATGCTCTTATTTAATCTTCACAATACTCCTATAAAGAAGGTAATATAATTATTTACATTTTCATTCTGCAATTGAGGAAACTAAAGAACAGAAATTGAGTAATTTTCCCAAGGTCACACATGCTGTATATTGCATAATTTATTTCCCTTTTATTGATAATTGGGAGATTGTCACTTTTCCCTAGTAGTAGTAGTGTTAGCCACTCAGTCGTGTCCAACTCTTTGTGACCCCATGGACTGTAGCCTGCCAGGATCCTCAGTCCATGGGATTCTCCAGGCAAGAATACTAGAGTGGATTGTCATTCCCTTCTCCAGGGGATCTTCCTGACTCAGGTATCAAACTCAGGTCTCCTGCATTGCAGGCAGATTCTTTACTGTCTGAGCAATAGGGACTGAGCTAAAATAAAAAATATCTATGGGTTTTATGCCCCAAACTTCTCTTTCTCTAAACTAATCCTGCTGAAAACCCCTGAGTGATTTTATAAACTCAAACTTCTTAACAATGCGTTGGCGGATTTGCTTGGTCTTGATGCTGTAGACAATGGGGTTCATGAGTGGTGGGACCAGCAGATATACATATGACATGAGGAGGTGTACAGTGCGGGGCAGATGTTCACCGAAGCGGTGCACAAGAGACAAGCCAATCATGGGGATGTAGAAGAGGAGCACAGCACAGATATGGGAGACACAGGTGTTAAGGGCCCGAAGTCGCTCGTGGTGGGAGGCAATGCTTAACACAGTGTGGAGGATGAGGGCATAAGAGAGGAAGATGAGCAGTGAGTCCACACCAACAGTGCAGGCCACGACAAAGAGCCCATAGATGTGATTGACGATAATGCTAGAGCAGGCCAGCTTCATGATCTCTAGGTGTAGACAGTAGGCATGGGCCAGCACATGGGAGTGACAGTACTGGAAGCGCTTAAGGAGGAATGGCAGGGGAAAGATGAGGAGCGCACTTCTGAGCACTGAGCTCAGCCCCATCCTGATGATACGTGCAGGTGTCAAGACTGTGGAATAACGCAGTGGGTTGCAGATGGCCACATAGCGGTCAATGGACATGGATAACAGGACTGAAGACTCCACTAGGGACAAAGTATGGATGAAGAAGAGCTGAGTGAAGCAGGCAGTGATACCAATTTCTCTGGCATCAAACCATAAGATGCCCATCACAGTGGGCAGTGTAGAAAGGCAAAGGCCCAGGTCTGTGAGGGCAAGCATGGCCAAGAAATAGTACATGGGTTCATGGAGGGTGACATCAGTATGGATGACATGGATGATGGTAAGGTTGCCTATGATAACTGTCAAATAGATGAAGCAGAAGGGAATAGAGATCCAGCCATGGAGATCTTCCAGACCTTGGAAGCCCGTCAGGAAGAAAGTGGCTTTCTGGAGGCTGCTATTATATAGGATTCTCATGACTTTATAACCTTGAATTCACCAACCTGCAATATAGAATGGGATTTCTGGAGAATGATAGGGCTGAGTGCTCACTCACCTGTCTTGGGGTCAGTGATCCAGGAAGGATCTGCAGATGAATTGGCAAAGAATTGGGGCACCTGATCTATTAGCCTTTTCTGGAAGGTCTAGGAAGGTGATTGTCACAGGTGATTTCTATAGCTCATGGATGCTGTGTGATTTAGGCTTATGGTGATATGTCCATATGTATTGGACTCTCAGTTTAATGAGGTCACCTCAGATGGCACCTTTTCCATAAGTTCCTCCCTGAAAAAAAAAAAAAATCTCCAATTCAATAAGCAAAGTGCTTAAAGCTGTACCATCTATATGTGGAACTGGTACTATATACACCATTCTGCATAATTGTCTTCTAGAATCAGCTGCATATCAAGAGCCTTCAAACGTATTTGTAAACTGCCTGGGGATTGTCTTTCATTCCACAGTACCTGGCCTGCAGGGAAATGCAGGGGAAGCATTGGGTAAATATTTGTTGGACTACTTAAGCTTGTAACTTGTGACCAGAGTGATCTCTTTCCTAAATTTACATAAAAGCCTTTGATGGCTGAGGAGGCAATTGTTGATGTGCAAATTTGAAGTCTGGAACTGAGAAATGTCTGAAAAGGCAGTTTCAAAAAACAAACAAACAAACAAACAAAAAAAAACTTCTAGGTGCTTCAGGGCTTAGTTCTGAGAGATATTAGGAGAGATGTGTGTTTCTGTCATCACGGTGGTTAAGCTGAGGCTAGATGTAGAAATGGAGATACAGAGGTGGGAAACATTAGCTCTAAAACAGTAATAACAAAGAAAAACCTGAAATAGTCAGGAAAAGCCTCTAATCTCTAGCCTAAGGAAAGTACATTTTAAGGCTCTCAGAGTGAGCTGGAGTTTGGATAATATGACACAGAGGTGTAAGTCTGTCTTATAATACCTGAAACCAGGCTCTCCTTTATCTCTGCCTTCTGAACTTTTATTCAGTTATGTTTATTGTAAGCCACACTCTAATGAGTTCTATGTATATTAATGTAGTGTGACTAGTATATTATTTATCACATGCATAAAAAGCTTAAAATAGTTAATGTTTAATATGTTATCTTTCTGTCACCTTCCTAAGTGCTTAGAGTTTATTATGCCATTCAACTTTCACAATGATCACATTATCAACAGATAGATTCTATTTTAAGCAGCATATTACAGGTGAGAAAACCATAGCCCAGAAAGATGAAGTGACCTGGGTAAATTTACGGAGCAAGTAAGGGTTGAGTATGGAATTCAAACTCTGATAGGGTATTCTAGGGTCTACATTATTGTCTCACATCATATTTCCTACTACTATAGTAGGACTACTACTAGTACTGTAGCCTACTACTACATAGCACTTTAGGTCTTACAAAAGTCAGATAATTTTAAAAAAAATCAAAAAATAAAACAAAACTATAGCAAGATATATGTATCGACAACCATTTCAACTATGTACATGACAGATGAGAGGAAATGTGATCTGGGGACTAAGCTCAGTTGGGACATGCTGAATGTTAACTTAAAAAGAAATTTTTGGGGAGATTGTCTAGAGGGTATTATAGGTAGTGATCTTTGGGTTGAGTGGAGGCTTGAGTTATAGGATATCTCCTAAGAATATGCAGAAAATTGCTAGGAGATGCAGTGTGGAAGAAAAGACAAGGCTCTGTTCATAATACTGGAAACTCTATTTTACATGAGAGTAGCACATAAAATTAGAACTAGAAAAGAGACAGAGATTGGAAAAACAAATAGGATAAAAAATAGTAGTGTATAATGTTACTGAAGTCAAATCACTACTGTTGACTAAGAAAAAGAGATGGTGTAAGATGTGGGTTTTTTAAAAGGCATTGCACTTATGATGGTGGGTTCATTATTGATTTTTCAGAGAATATTTCCATAGATTGGAGAAAGACTATACAGACTTACACTATCAGTGAATGGGTAGGAATATGTAAGAAGTGTATGTTACTTGTAATTTTCCTCCAGGAAAAAATCTACATGATAGGTGAAGATGGGATATTTTAAGGAAGAGAGATGGAAAGTTGAAGGTACTCTTTCAAAAAAGCTTCTTTTATTAATCAATACAGTGAAGAAGCATTGAACGGCTGAGAATAAAGAAAGACAAAATATCCATGCCAAGATTTTGCCATTCAAACTACAAATTAAAACAAGTAGTAAAACAGATAATAATGCAATAATTAATACAATGCTGAAATTAATGTTGTTTTATGATCCCAAAGGAGAAACAAACAAACAAAAAGATATAAAGAGGCACTTCTAGCAAACAGAGAAATGCAGGAGAAAAGTGGAGACTTGGAGAGAAGATGGGCTGTGAAGGAAGAAGGGAATATCATGAGATTTGAATAGCATGCTATTGGTGGCACAGACAACAATGCAATCTGACTCCAACACTGTGAACAGTGATGGAAGAAAAAACGTTTGAACAAAACCTTAAAAATGAATGATAACAAAGAAGGGAAATTTTTCCATATGTTAAGTGGAGATACAAATAAGAGTTTAAACATATATATGACTTTTCAGCCAGCGGACTCAGTCAAGCTGGTTTCCACCATTCCACATTGAGAGATTTCAGAGAGTTTGAGAAATAGAAGAGGTAGAAACCATCTATTTCATCCTATATCTCCAGACAGAGAAGTTTCACTCTGCCTGCTTAATGAAAAGTTGCATCCACAGTATCCCACACCAATTATTATCTCCACTTCCTCCAGATTAATGGATCAGAGAAGTGTCAGCTGACACTAGACAGCATCATACACCCTTGAACCACCCCTCAGCTCTAATTTATTGGTGTAAAGGGATGTCATTCTAGAGTCTGCAGAAGAAATAGAGAAGAGATGGGCTAAACAGATTTCAATGACTTCTGACTCCCTCTGTCTCTTATTCTTCATACAATTGCACACAATGGTATTTACAATGATCAACATCTGTGTTGGTGACAGTCTGCAAAATTACTCTGAAGGACAATTATGACCTCATATTAGTGTAAAGTGTTACACTAAATATTGGTATTACAGAGCATGATCAAATTCATTTCAATATTTAATTATCATAATACAGTTTAAGGTAAGCAAAGTAGAGATCACAATTTTAATTTTAAAGGTAGAGGAACTGTTAATAATATTCCTAATGAGGAGGAAAGAGATGAAAGGCAGCAGGAATTAAATTGGACGATGAAGATGACTTTTACAGGGTCACCAACAATGACAAACTGAGGACTGACTATCCCGAGGCCATCTGCTTCTCAAAACTTCTTTAACTAATTTTATGATTTGATGTGGAGATTTAGAAGTAACCAAGATTGAGAGTTCAGTGTCTGATTCTATGTGTCTCAGTAATTTTTTTTTTTTTTTTTTTGCATTACATACCTGAGCAGCAACAGCTAGAGAGAAAAGTGAGTTGGATGCATTACTTCCAGTCAGAACTCAGGAAAAATGATAGCCCAACTATAAGAAGATTTCCTACTTGAAACACAGGGTTCTTTTGAAGAGCCCAGCAGCTTCTCCCTTGGGCCCTCAGCTGAGGTTGAAAATTCCCTGAAGAATTCTCAAAGCATTTGACTAGAGAAGGAGGCTATGAAAGGCTGAGAAACCCCAATCTTCTATGCAGGCAAGGGATATATTCAAAAGGATGTTTGTAATAACAGATTTCATTTTCTGAAATTGTGTAAGAAAGCACTAGCTCAGATTGAAGAAAAGTATTACACAAGATAACATTTTGATTCAGATTCAGATAAAACATATAGTTGATCCTAACCTTATCTCTGATACTTTATATCCAGCAACCTAGGACAT
>SJYT01027006.1:45929-58036 GCA_006410635.1 Cephalophus harveyi | reverse complement strand
GTATAAAATTTCTATTGGAGTATAGCTGATTTACAATATTGTGTTAGTTTCTGCCATACATCAAAGTGAATCAGATATATAGATAGATAGATAGATAGATGAGGTGAAGTCACTCAGTCGTGTCCAACTCTTTGCGACCCCGTGGACTGTAACCTACTAGGCTTCTCTGTCCATGGGATTCTCCAGGCAAGAATACTGGAGTGGATTGCCATTTCCTTCTCCAGGGGATCTTCCCGACCCAGGGATCGAACCCAGGTCTCCCGCATTGGAGGCAGACGCTTTAACCTCTAAGCCACCAGGATAGATAGATATATTCTTATAAACACTCAATTTTAGATTTTCTCACATAAGTCATTACAGAGCATTGAGTAGAGGTCCATGTGCTATATCAGTTCAGTTCAGTCTCTCAGTCATGTCTGACTCTTTGGGACCCCATGGTCTGCAGCATGCCAGGATTCCTTGTCCATCAGCAACTCCCAGAGCTTGTTCAAACTCATGACCATCAAGTCGGCGATGCCATCCAACCATCTTATCCTCTGTCATCCCCTTCTCCTCCTGCCTTCAATTTTTCCCAGCATCAGGGTCTTTTCCAAAGAGTTAGTTCTTCACATCAGGTGGCTAAAGGTGTGGTATATAGTAGGTACTTATTTATTATCTATTTTATGTAACTAGTACATGAAGCATTCAGTTGATAAATAATTAATAGTTCAGAGAGAACTTCCTTGGCCATACTTACTTATCCTTCAAAGCCTATTTTGCTGAACCAAAGTGAAAGTTTGAATTATTATCCAACAAATTCAGATAATGTAAAGTACACATAAGTAATTCAGGCTTAAAGTCTTTCAGAAATAGCAATTTGAGTGGGGAGAAAAGAAGGGTCCCGAATTTTCTTTTCCTTTGTGTAAATAAGTTGAGAATGTTATTTTTAAGAAATGCAGAAATGAATACAATGTGTACTTTTTCTTCAAAGTTGTTTCTATTATAACACCATAACAGAGAGAAGGAATCAAAACCTCACAGCCACCAAGCCACACGAACTGTTTTAAATAATGAGGGGTGATGCGGACAAATTGGCCTTTCTTCTAAAAGTTCAGAATTTCCAAATATAAACAGTTTAACTACATTGCATTCTAATCTCCAAAAGAGCATTCTAAATTTAGAAGATGTTATCTGGCGTATATAATTTATCAAAAAATGGGCCAAAGAACTAAACAGACATTTCTCCAAAGATGACATACAGGTGGCTAACAAATACATGAAAAGATGCTCAACATCACTCATTATCAGAGAAACGCAAATCAAGACCACAATGAGGTACCATTTCACACCAGTCAGAATGGCTGCAATCCAAAAGTCCACAAGCAATAAATGCTGGAGAGGGTGTGGAGAAAAGGGAACCCTCTTTCACTGATGGTGGGAATGCAAACTAGTACAGCCACTATGGAGAACAGTGTGGAGATTCCTTAACAAATTAGAAATAGAACTGCCATATGACCCAGCAATCCCACTGCTGGGCATACACACCAAGGAAACCAGAATTGAAAGAGACACATGTACCCCCAATGTTCATCGCAACACTGTTTATAATACCCAGGACATGGAAGCAACCTAGATGTCCAACAGCAGACGAATGGATAAGAGATCTGTGGTACATATACACAATGGAATATTACTGAGCCATTAAAAAGAATACATTTGAATCATTTCTAACGAGGTAGATGAAACTGGAGCCTGTTATACAGAGTGAAGTTAGCCTGAAAGAAAAACACCAATACAGTATGCTAACGCATATATATGGAATTTTGAAAGATGGTAATGATAACCCTATATGAGAGACAACAAAAGAGACACAGATGCAAAGAACAGACTTTTGGACTCTGTGGGAGAGTGAGAGGGTGGGATGATTTGGGAGAATGGCATTGAAACATGTACACTATCATGTAAGAAACGAATCACCAGTCTATGTTTGATACAGGATACAGGATGCTTGGGGCTGGTGCACTGGGATGATCCAGAGAGATGATATGGGGAAGGTGGTGGAAGGGGGGTTTACGGTTGGGAACTCATGTACACCTGTGGTGGATTCATGTCAATGTATGGCAAAACCAATACAGTATTGTAAAGTAAAAAAATAAAATTTAAATTAAAAAAATAAAATAAAATAAAATGATCTCTAGGTGAAAAATAAAATAAAATAAACTGTCAAGTTTGCAGTTTGGTTTCAAACAGACAACTTTGTTTAGGCTGTCACTGTAAAACCCTTGGTAACAAAAATTATAAACTTTATAATTAATTAATTTATATTAATTGGAAGCTAATTACTTCACAATATTGTGGTGGTTTTGGCCATACATAGACATGAATCAGCCATGGGTGTACATGTATCCCACCATCCTGAACCTCCTCCCACCTACCTTCACTCCATCCCTCTGGGTTGTCCCAGAGCACAAGCCCTGCTTCACGCATCAGATTTGCACTGTTCTTCTATTTTATTTGTAGTAATATACATGTTTCAATGCTATTTCTCTCAAATCATCCCAACCTTGCCTTCTCCCATATAGTCCAAAAATCTGTTATTTACATCTGTGTCTCCTTTGCTGTCTTGCACATAGGGTTGTCATTATTGTCTTTCTAAATTCTATATATATATGTGTTGATATACTGTATTGGTGTATCTCTTTCTGACTTACTTCACTCTGTATAATAGGCTCCAGTTTTATCCACCTCATTAGAACTGACTCGAACACATTCTTTTTTATAGCTGAGTAATTTTCCATTGTGTATATGTACCACAATTTCCTTATCTATTCGTCTGCCAATGGACATCTAGGTTGCTTCCATGTCCTAGCTATTGTAACTCAGTTCAGTCACTCAGTTGTGTCCTAATCTTTGCGACCCCATGGGCTGCAGCACACCAAGGTTCCCTGTCTATTATCAACTTGCAGAGCTTACTCACACTCATGTCCATTGAGTCGGTGATGCCATCCAAACATCTCATCCTCTGTCATTCTCTTCTACTGCCTTCAATCTTTCCTAGATTTCAATCCCTAGATTTTGGTTTGTTGTGTTTTCATTTGTTTTGATGCATATTTTTATTTCCTTTTTTATTGCTTCTGTGATCTGTTGGTTATTCAGAAGCGTGCTGTTTAACTTCCATATGTTTGTATTTTAATAGTTTTTTTTTTTCTGTAGTTGACATCTAATCTTACCACATTGTGATCAGAAAAGATGCCTGAAATGATTTTAATTTTCTTAAATTTACCAAGGCTAGATTTGGCCCAGGATGTGATCTATTCCAGAGAATGTTCTGTGTGCCCTTGAGAAAAAGGTGAATTCCATTGTTTTGGGGTGAAATGCCCTATAGATATCAGTTAGGTCTAACTGGTATATTGTATCATTTAGCACTTTGGTTTACTTGCTAATTTTCTGTTTCATAGGTGTGAGTGGGGTATTAAAGTTCCCCACTATTATTGTGTTAGTGTTAATTTCCCCTTTCATTCTTGTCAATATTTGCCTTACATATTGAGGTGACCCTATGTTGAGTGCCTATATATTTATAATTGTTATATCTTCTTGGATTCATCCTTTGATCATTATGTAGTGTCCTTCTTTGTCTCTTTTCACAGCCTTTATTTCAATGTCTATTTTATTGGATATGAGTATTGTTACTCCTGCTTTTGTTTGCTCTCCATTTGCATGAAATATCTTTTTCCATCTTCTCACTTTTAGTCTGTATGTGGCCCTAGGTTTTAGGTGGATCTCTTTTAGACAGCATATATAGGGGTCTTGTTTTTATATCCATTTGGCCAGTCTTTGTCTTTTGGCTGGAGCATTTAACCAATTTATATTTAAGTTAATTATTGATAAGTATGATCCCATTACCATTTGCTTTGTTGTTTTGGGTTAATTTTTATAAACTTTTCTGTGTTTCCTGTGTAGAGAAGATCCTTTAGCATTTGTTGAAGAGCTGGTTTAGTGGTGCTGAATTCTATGAGCTTTTGCTTGTCTGTAAAGCTTTTGATTTCTCCTTCATATGTGAATGAGATCTTTGCTGATTAATCTTGATTGTAGGCCTTTTGCTTTCATCACCTTAAGTATGTCCTGCCATTCCCTTCTGTCATGAAGAGTTTCTATTGAAAGATCAGCTGTTATCCTCATGGGGATACCCTTGTGTGTTATTTGTTGCTTTTACCTTTCTGCTTTTAATATTTATTATTTGTGTTTGATATTGTTAGTTTGATTAATATGTGTCTTGGTGTGTTTCACCTTGGATTTGTCCTGTTTGGGACTCTCTGGGTTTCTTGGACTTGGGTGGCTATTTCCTTCCCCATATTAGGGAAGTTTCCAACTATTATCTTCTAAGTATATTCTCATGTCCTTTCTTTTTGTCTTCTTCTCCTGGGACACTTATGATTTGAATGTTAGGGCACTTAACATGGTCCCAGAGGTCTCTGATGTTGTCCTCACTTCTTTTAATTCTTTCTTTTTCTTCTCTGCTTCATTTATTTCCACCATTCTATCTTCCACCTGACTTATTCTCTCTTCTGCCTCAGTGATTCTACTGTTGATCTCAGTTATTGCACTATTCATTATTGATTGACTCTTCTTTATTCCTTCTAGGTCCTTGTTAAACATTTCTTGCATCTCTCAGTCCTTGTCTCTAGTCTATATGTAACTCCATTTTGTTTTCAAGTTTTTGGATCATCTTTACTATCATTATTCTGAATTATTTTTTGGGTAGACTTCCTATCTCCTTGCCTTTTGTTTGGTTTGGTGGGGTTTTATCACGTTTCTCTACCTGCTGAATATTTTTATCTTTTCATTTTGTTTAGATTGCTGTGTTTGGGGTGTCCTTTCTGCAGACTGGAAGCTCGTTGTTCCTCCTAATTGTGGAATCTGCTCCCTGTGGGTGGGGATGGACTAATTGCTTGTCAAGGTTTCCTGGTTGGGGGAGCTTGTGTCTGTGTTCTGGTGGGTAGTGCTAGATATCTTATCTCTGGAGTATAAAGAAGTTTCCAGTAGTGAGTTCTGGCATGTCTATTGGTTTGACATGGCTTTGGGCAGCATGTCTTTTAATGCTCAAGATTGTCTTCCCGTATTGCTGGAGAATTAACATGGTGTGTCTTGCACTGGAACTTGTTGGCTCTGGGTGGAGCATAGTTTCAGTGTAGGTGTGGAGGCTTTTGGGTGAGCTCTTGTCTATTAATGTTCCCTGGAGTCAGGAATTCTCTGTTGTTCTCAACTTTTGGAGTTAAGCCTCCTGCCTCTGGCTTTTGGTCTTCTCTTACAGTAGTCTCAAGAATCCTCTGTCCATACAGCATAGAAGATAAAACCCTTAGTCTTATTGGTGAAACAATTCTCCACAGTCAGGAACACCCAGAGAGCTGCACAGAGTTATACAGAGAAGAGAAGAGGTGGGAGAAGATGAGGGAGATTGAGGTGACCAGGAGGAGAAAAGGGGGAATCAAAAGGAGAGAGAGCAATATAGCCAGTAATCAAATAACTAAGTGCTCTGCTCTCCACAGCCTGGAACACCCAGAGAGTCACAGAATTATGTAGAGAAGAGAAGAGGGAGAAAGGAGATAGAGGTAACCTGGAGGAGAAAAGGGAGAGTCAAAAGGGGAGAGAGCAATCAAGCTGGTAATCAAATCCCTATAGTGAAAATGAGTATACTACCCAAAGCAATATACAGATTCAATGCAATCCCTATCAAGGTATCAGCGGTATTTTTCACAGCACTAGAAGAAATAATTTCAAGATTTGTATGGAAATACAAAAAACCTCGAATAGCCAAAGCAATCTTGAGAAAGAAGAATGGAACTGGAGGAATCAACTTGCCTGACTTCAGGCTCTACTACAAAGCCACAGTCATCAAGACAGTATGGTACTGGCACAAAGACAGAAATATAGATCAATGGAACAAAATAGAAAGCCCAGAGATAAATCCACACACCTATGGACACCTTATCTTCGACAAAGGAGGCAAGAATATACAATGGAGTAAAGACAATCTCTTTAACAAGTGGTGCTGGGAAAACTGGTCAACCACTTGTAGAAGAATGAAACTAGATCACTTTCTAACACCACACACAAAAATAAACTCAAAATGGATTAAAGATCTAAATGTAAGACCAGAAACTATAAAACTCCTAGAGGAGAACATAGGCAAAACACTTTCCGACATAAATCAAAGCAGGATCCTCTATGATCCACCTCCCAGAATACTGGAAATAAAAGCAAAAATAAACAAATGGGATCTAATTAAAATTAAAAGCTTCTGCACAACAAAGGAAACTATAAGCAAGGTAAAAAGACAGCCTTCTGAATGGGAGAAAACAATAGCAAATGAAGCAACTGACAAACAACTAATCTCAAAAATATACAAGCAACTTATGCAGCTCAACTCCAGAAAAATAAATGACCCAATCAAAAAGTGGGCAAAAGAACTAAATATACATTTCTCCAAAGAAGACATACAGATGGCTAACAAGCACATGAAAAGATGCTCAACATCACTCATTATCAGAGAAATGCAAATCAAGACCACAATGAGGTACTACTTCAAACCAGTCAGAATGGCTGTGATCCAAAAGTCTGCAAGCAATAAATGCTGGAGAGGGTGTAGAAAAAGGGAACCCTCTTACACTGTTGGTGGGAATGTAGACTAGTACAGCCACTATGGAGAACAGTGTGGAGATTCCTTAAAAAATTGCAAATGGAACTGCCTTATGACCCAGCAATCCTACTGACGGGCATACACACCAAGGAAACCAGAATTGAAAGAGACACATGTACCCCAATGTTCATCACATCACTGTTTATAATAGCCAGGACATGGAAACAACCTAGATGTCCATCAGCAGATGAATGGATAAGAAAGCTGTGGTACATATACACAATGGAGTATTACTCAGCCATTAAAAAGAATACATTGAAATCAGTTCTAATGAGATGGATGAAACTGGAGCCGATTATACAGCATGAAGTAAGCCAGAAAGAAAAACACCAATACAGTATACTAACACATATATATGGAATTTAGAAAGATGGTAATGATGACCCTGTATGCGAGACAGCAAAAGAGACACAGATGTATAGAATGGACTTTTGGCCTCTATGGTAGAGGGAGAGGGTGGGATGATTTGGGAGAATGGCATTGAAACATGTATACTATCATGTAAGAAATGAATCGCCAGTCTATGTTCGATACAGGATACAGGATGCTTGGGGCTGGTGCATGGGGATTATCCAGAGAGATGATATGGGATGGGAGTTGGGACGGGAGTTCAGGATTGGGAGCTCGTATACACCCATGGCAGAGTCATGTCAATGTATGGCAAAATCAATACAGTATTGTAAAGTAAAATAAAGTAAAAATAAAATTAAAAAAAAAAAGAAAATGGATACTGAAGATTAGATTCTTAGAGGTACAAAATTGATAACAAATATCAAAAAGCAAAGATTAAAAACCTAGAAAAGCAGTTAGACTCTCAAAAATACAATACAGAAAATACAAAACATGTCAATCACAAAAATTGAAAAAATTTTTGATTTCCTGTTTGCAGTGTCTAATTTCCGCCCTGACACAAGGCAGCAAAGGTGGCCACTTACTTAGACTCACTTTTTCAGTTGTTTTGTAGAGAAGAAGGGACACTGCAAACAAATACTGCTTGCATGTGTGGGGATTTATCACATTGGATGGACCACACTGGGCTTGCTACAGACCAAGGTGGCATGTACTTCCAGGGTCTACACTGCTCAGGTTCCAGGGTGGTCTGCAGGGGCACTGTCCCACATGGGCACTGCATTTCATGCAGTTCCCAGGACTAAATTGCTCAGGTTCTCAGGTGCCCTGCAGGGACACAGACCCAGATGAGCTGTGTGTTTTGTCCCCATCCCAGGTCTGAGTAGCTCAGGAGTCCAGGTGCTTGGTAAGCACACTGTCACCGGTGGCCCATGCATCTTATTCACCTCCCTGATCCCGGTTGCTCTGTTTCCCGGGTGCACAGAGAGAGCACAGTCCCAGGTGTGCCATATGTCTCCTCTGGGGAGCTATCTCAGGCTGTGACACTCTTGGAAGATGTGAATGATCCAGGATCCTAGGCAGATGTGATTATCAGTTGGGAGCCTGCTCACAGTTTGGTGGAAGATGAGGCCTGCAGGGCCAAGATTGCAGCAGTCCTCTGCATTCTGGCTCTGGTTTTCATATTCCTGCCTCTCTGCCTCCTGGGAGGGAGGCCCTATAGGGCAGCATGTTCGCTCTCCTTTGGTCTTTGCTCAATCCTTTGTTCTGTGAGCACATTGGGGGTCATCATGAGACATTAGGGCCTGTCATGGGAAAGGTTTTTTTGTTTTTGTTTTTGTTTTTTTTTTTTTTTGTCTCTCTGGCAATCCCATGGTTTGGGTTGCTATCTCAGATTAGCTCCCTCAGATTGTCCTCAGGGCATTCAAACCTGGTCCTTACCCTAAGGACTGATAATGCAGCCTGCAGCTCCCTTCCCAACCTCCACTCACTGGTGGCAGATGCGAGCTTCTGGGCCACTTCTCCACTGGCAGTTGTGATTAGGCATGTATTCTGTGTTTGTTTGTTTTTCCCTCCCGATTATGTTGCTCTCATTAGAACTGACTCAAATGAATTCTTTTCTATAGCAGAGTAATATTCCATTGTGTATATGTACCACAACTTCTTTATCCATTCACCTGTAGATGGACATATAGGTTTATTCCATGCTCTAGCTATTAAATAGTGCTGTGATGAACACTGGGGGACATGTATCTTTTCCAATTATGGTTTCCTCAGAGTATGTACCCAGTAGTGGGATTGATGGGTCATATGCTGGCTTAGATGGTAAAAAATCCACCTGCAATGCAGGAGACCTGGGTTTGATCATTGGGTTGAGAAGATCCCCTGGAGGAGGGCATGGCAACCCACTCCAGTATTCTTGCCTGGAGAATCCCTATGGACAGAGGAGGCTGGCAAGCAATAGTCCATGGGGTTGCAAAGTGTCAGACATGACTGAGCGACTAAGCTCACTATAGTAGTTTTATTCATAGTTTTTAAAGAAATCTCCATGTTGATCCCCATAGTGGCTATATCAATTTGCATTCCCATCAACAGTGCAAGAGGGTCCCCTTTTCTCCACATCCTCTCCAGCATTTATTGTTTGTAGAATTTTTGATGATCGCCATTTTGACTGTTGTGAGTTGATACCTCATTGTAGTTTTTTAAATTTTTTTTTATTTTACTTTATTTTACATTGTAGTTTTGATTTATATTTCTCTAATGATGAGCAATGTTGATCACCTTTTCATGTGCTTATTAGTCATCTGTATGTCTTCTTTGGAGAAATGTCTCTGCAGGCCTTCCTCCCAGTTTTTGATAGGGTGGTTTGTTTTTGTGGTATTGAGCTACATGAGCTGTTTGTATATTTTGGAGATTAATTCTTTGTCAATTCTTTCATTTACTACTATCTTCTTACATTCTGAAGGTTGTTTTTTCACCTTGCTTATAGTTTCCTTCATCATGCAAAATCATATAAGTTTAATTAGATCTCATTTGTTTAGTTTTGTTTTTATTTCCATTACTCTAGGAGGTGGGTCATAGACGATCTTGCTGTGATTTATGTCAAAGAGTGTTCTGCCTAAGTTTTCCTCTACCAGTTTTATAACTTCTGGTCTTACATTTAGGTCTTTAATCCAAAAGCTTTTACTATTGAGGTGATACTATGGGTTTTATTCCATTTGTTAATGTAGTATATATCGATTGATTTATGGATATTGAAAGATTGATACATCCCTACTTGATCATGAGATATGATCTTTTTGATATATTGTTGGATATGGTTAGCTAATATTTTACTGAGGACATTTACATCTACATTCATCAATGATATTTGCCTGTAATTTTCTTTTTGTGATATCTTTATCTGGTTTTGCTATCAAGATATTGGTAGTTTTGTAGAATGATTCAGAAGTGTTCCTTCTGCAATATTTTGGAATGATTTCAGAAAGTATTTGTTAATGCTTCTCTAAATACTTGGTAGAATTCACCTATGAAGCCATCTGGTCCTGGACTTTTGCTTTTTGGGATTTTTAAATTACTGATTAAATTTAGTTACTGGTAATTGGTCTGTTTATATTTTCCATTTCTTCCTGGTTTGGTCATGGAACACTTTACATTTCTAAGAATTTCTCTATTTCTTCTAGGTTGCACATTTTCTTCACATACAGTTGTTTGTAGCAGTCTCTTATGTTCCTTTATATTTCTTTGTTGTCCATTGCAATGTCTCCTTTTTTATTTCTGATTTTATTGATTTGGGTCTCCTCTATTTTTTTTCTTAATGAATCAAGCTGAAGGTTTATCAATTTTGTTTATCTTTTCAAAGGACCCAGGTTTTAGTTTTTAGAAATCACTAAAATGATAAAATTGCAAAATACACGAGTGTGGAGGTTAAATAATATGCTACCTAACAATCAATGTATCACTGAAAAAAATAAAAAAGGAAAAAATAAATACCTAGAGACAAACAAAAGCAAAAGCACAATAATCCAAAGTGTATGGGTACCAATAGCAATTCTAAGGGGGAAATTTATAGAAATACAAGCTTACCTCCAGAAACAAAAATTTTGAACAACCCAAACTGATAACTAAAGGAGCTAGAAAAAGAAAAAAAAAAAAACCAAGTTAGTAGAAATCATAAAATTCAGAGCAGTAATAAATAAAAACAGGACAAAAAATAGGAAAGATCAATGAAATGCTATTGTTTTCTTTTTTTGCAGTGGTTCACAACATTCTGAAGGGTAGTTCAGATTCAGGAGAGAACTAATGTTCCAATATTTATTATGAAAGTCTCAGGGAAAAAGAAAAGAACAGAGTGAAAATCTAAAACAAAAACAAGACCTTTTTTTTTTTTTTCTTCCAGTTATATTGATGACTGGGGGGATTTAACTGTTCAGAAGAGGCTCCTGTAACTACTTTGATTTTTCAGTAACTTACAACAGAAGTATAGTGTCTTGCCTTTAGCAGACTTAAATAGTTCTAGGTTGAAATATTTTAATTTAGAGGACAAAAGTATAGCCAATCTTGCTATATCCAAGAGGAGATCTGTTATCTCTGAAATTATAATACTTGATGTACAAGAACAGCATCTTCAATTTCCACAGAACTCCATACAATACTGCAGCACATGCTTTTCTCCCCTCAATAATTATTACTTACCAATGCTTCCCATTTTCTTTTATATTATCCTTGGACATTTTTATTTAAAATAACAGATAATAATCATATTAGGAACAGAAAATCAAAGTGCATTTGCAAAATTTGGCGGGGGGAGTCAAATTCTGCTAGTGAGCAAGTCAACTTTTGAAAGTTGATTATGTCCTTTGGGAGATGAGTAAATTGGTTTTCCTATACATTCTTAGTGCAATTCAGACAGTATTAAATGTTTTCAAAACTACATAACTTACTTCTAAAATGTCATAATATACTGGAAGAACTGCTTTAATTGCTAAAGCTACTTTTGCCTTTACTAAAGCATCTAGAATTCAGTAACTCTACGGAAAAGTTCTTATTGTACATCTTGATTGTCATACTTTTGTGGAAATGAAGTTATTAACCATTTAGAAAATTTGCTTTAGACTTATCACCATTAATAATAGAACAGGAATAAAAAATATTTCTCCCTACCTCTTCTTCCTTTAGCTTCTCCCATTTCATACTTTGAAAATTAAGCCACTGTTAAACTGAACAAAACCACCTATATTTCCCCCTATTTCAGCCCCACCTAGTGAAAGATAACATGTTTAAGACTGCTTTTTTAAATCACAATATAAAACATTCAATGAAATTTTATAAACATAATGTATGAAAATTAATCATGCCTTGTCATTTTAAATAGCTGTTGTTATCATTTTTATTTCTATGAAATTAATAAAATTTACAGATAAGAACTTCCCTGGTGGCCCAGTGGTTAAGAATTTGCCTTGCAGTGCAGGGGATGTGGGCTCAATCTCTGGTTGGGACACCAAGATCCCACATGCCATGGGGCAACTAAACCAGCACACCTACTCATTATAGGAATAAAGATACAGCAAAAAAAAAAAAAAAA
>SJYT01027006.1:31603-45676 GCA_006410635.1 Cephalophus harveyi | reverse complement strand
GAAGAAAAGTTATGTCCAACCTAGATAGCATTTTCAAAAGCAGAGACATTACTTTGCCGACTAAGGTCCGTCTAGTCAAGGCTATGGTTTTTCCTGTGGTCATGTATGGATGTGAGAGTTGGACTGTGAAGAAGGCTGATCGCCGAAGAATTGATGCTTTTGAAGTGTGGTGTTGGAGAAGACTCTTGAGAGTCCCTTGGACTGCAAGGAGATCCAACCAGTCCATTCTGATGGAGATCAACCCTGGGATTTCTTTGGAAGGAATGATGCTAAAGCTGAAACTCCAGTACTTTGGCCACCTCATGCGAAGAGTTGACTCATTGGAAAAGACTCTGATGCTGGGAAGGATTGGGGGCAGGAGGAGAAGGGGTCAACAGAGGATGAGATGGCTGGATGGCATCACTGACTCGATGGACATGAGTCTGAGTGAACTCCAGGAGTTGGTGATGGACAGGGAGGCCTGGCGTGCTGTGATTCATGGGGTCGCAAAGAGTTGGACATGACTGAGCAACTGAACTGAACTGAATATATATATATATATATGAAATAAGATATACATACTTTATTATGAATGCTTAATTTCATGCTTAGTAAATTCTAGTCATAATTGCATTCATATAGCATGTGTATTGCTCTTCTTTAATATTCCTCTTGCACTTTACTTACTTAAGGCTCTGCATAAGAAACTTGAAAAATTATTGGTTGCGTCTTTCAGTACTATTAAATTTCTGATTTTAAATACCATCCCCTTAAAATCAAAATCATTCAATAATGAAAGAAGAGTCTTTACAACAGTTGGTTCTAAGACAACTGAATATCCCCAGGCCAAAGAATGAAGTCAGACTTATGCCTTACAACATATATAAAAAATTATTTAAATGGATTAAAGATATAAATTTGAAATCTTACACTATAAAACTCTTAGGAGAAAATAGGTGTAAACATTCTGATTTTGGATTAGGGACTGAATTTTTTAATATAACACCAAAAGTATAAGAAATAAAAAAAAATTGACAAACCAGTCTTCATAAAATTTAAATCATTTTGCCTCAAAAGACATTCACTGTCAAGAAAATGAAAAGACAAGTCACAGAATGGGAAAAAAATATTTGCAAATCATGCATCTGTCAAGAGTCTAATATCCAGACTATATAAGGAGACCTTATGTTGACAGTTAAAAACAAAAAATCCAAGTTAAAATGGGCAAAATACCCAAGTAGACATTTTGAATAGACAAAAAGGTATATAAATGGCCAATAAACATGTGAAAAGTTAATATTATTAGTCACTAGGGAAACACAAATTAAAATCTTAATGAAATACTACTTTACACCTGCTAGGATAAATATTGGGGAAGGAAATGGCAACCCACCCCAGTGTTCTTGCCTGGAGAATCTCAGGGGTGGGGGAGCCTGGTGGGCTGCCGTCTATGGGGTCGCACAGAGTCAGACACGACTGAAGCGACTTAGCAGCAGCAGCAGCAGCAGGATAAATATAATTTCAAAAAATAATAAGTATTGATGAAGATGAGAAAAAATTGGAACCCTCCATACATCACCAATGGGAATGGAAAATGGTGCAGTTGCTGTGAAAATAGTCTAGTGGCTACTCAAAAATTGAAAATGGAATGACCATATGACCCAGCAACTCTACTCTTAAATATATACTCAAAAGATTTGAAATCAGGAATTCAAGCAAATATTTGTACAAAAACTATTCATAGTAGTGCTATTCACAATGACCAAAAGGTGGGAACAACTCATAGGTAAATCAAAGAATAACTGGAAAAGCAAAATGTTGTAATTTACATACAATAAATTATTATTTAGACATAAAAAAGAATGAGGTACTTACACATACTACAACTGTGATAGGCATTAAAAAAAAAAACTATGTTAAATGAAAGAAATAGACACAAAAGGTCACGCATGCAATTCCATTTATATTAAATATTCAGAATAGATAAACTCATAGAAATAGAAAGTAGATTGTTGGTAACCAGGGTTCGGGTGTAGAGAATAGAGAATGATTGGAAAGGTAATGTGTTTCTTCTTCATATTGTACCAATATTTTAGAACTAGATAGAAGGTGTTATACATTATTGTGAATGTACTAAATGTCAATAAATTCCACAGTGTCTTGTATTTATAGAGTATATTTTGCACTCTTTTTATTAAACTTAACCCTTAAATATATTGTTTTTTTTTTAGATGGTATTGTACCTTGATTTGGTTTCTTTATTTCATTATTGAGCTGTTTATTATTAATGTACAGGGAAACAATTGATCTTTGCATGTTGATCTTGTACCCAGCAGATTTGTGAAAGTCTTTTATTCAGTTCACTCACTCAATCATGTCCCACTCTTTGCTACCCCATGGACTGCAGCACACCAGGCTTTCCTGTCCATCACCAGCTCCCAGAACTTGTTCAAACTCATGCCCATCAAGTTGGTGATGCCATCCTACCATCTCATCCTCTGCCTTCAATCTTTCCCAGCATCAGGGTCTTTTCCAATGAGTCAGTTCTTCCCATCAGGTGGCCAAAGTACTGGAGCTACAGCTTCAGCTTCAGCATCAGTCCTTTCAATGAATATTCAGGACTGATTTGCTTTAGGATTGATTGGTTGGATCTCCTTGCAGTCCAAGGGACTCAAAAGTCTTCTCCAACACCACAGTTCAAAAGCATCAATTCTTTGGCATTCAGCCTTCTTTATGGTCCAACTCTGACATCCATGCATGACTACTGGAAAAAATCATAGTTTTGACTAGATGGACTATGTTGGCAAAGTAATCTACTTTTTAATATGCTGTCTAGGTTGGTCGTAGCTTTTCTTCCAAGGAGCAAGTGTCTTTTAATTCCATGGCTACAGTCACCATCAGCAGTGATTAAGGAGCCCTAGAAAATAATGTCATTGTTTCCATCGTTTCCACATCTATTTGTCATGAAGTAATGGGACCAAAGGCCATGATCTTTGTTTTTTGAATGTTGAGCTTTAAGTCAGCTTTTTCACTCTCCTCTTCACTCTCTCTTCTTTCATTAGGTGCCCTTTAGTTCCTCTTCACTTTCTGCCACAAGAATGGTGTCATCTGCGTATCTGAGCTTATTGCTATTTGTCCTGGCAATCTTGATTCCAGCTTCAGCTTTAACCAGCCCAGCATTTTTCATGATGTGCTCTGTGTATAAGTTAAGTAAGCAAGGTGACAATACACAGCCTTGACATACTCCTTTCCCAATTTGGAACTAGTCCATTGTTCCATGTGTGGTTCTACTGTTGCTCCTTGACCTGCATACAGTTTTCATAGGAGGCAGGTCAGGTGGTCTGGTATTCCCATCTCTTGAAGAATGTTTCACAGTTTGTTGTGATCCACATTGTCAAAGCCTTTGACGTAGTCAATGAAGTAGAAGTAGATATTTTTCTGGAACTCCTTTGATTTCTCCATGATCCAATGAATGTTGGCTACCTGATCTCTGGTTCCTCTGCTTTTCTAAACCCACACGCCACCATGGTTATCTGGGTCTGGTTATTTCATTCTCATTTGGATTGAGCTTGAAATGCTTGCACTGAACTTTAAAGTACAACTGAGAAATAAAATTAAATGAAAAATATCCTTTCCAAATGCAAAGTGATAGGGAGACTGCTTTGGGGAGAGATTGTTCTGGGTATAGAGTAGCAATGTGGCTTAGCACTTCCACACCTCCTTCATCTACCTCACACATCTCTAGAGAAAGTCTAAGAGCTTAAAGGAATCCACCATCTTCACCCTTAAGATAAGCTTGCACAAAACCTTTGTTCAAGTGACACCTTGCCTCTGCAAAAAACAGAAGAGAAGCTATGCTTACAAAATTGCAAACCAACCAAATTTTACTGTAAGGACAAAAAAGATCCTTGGGTAGACGGCCAGATGAGTTAAAATTCCATCCTACACAAGTAAGATGCTGAAGTTTATCAGCATCATCATGTACTCTGAAGGTTAAAAATTGGTGGGAGGGGGCATCTATTCCAAGCGTTTTAAAATAAATGTTGTGAAAGCTATCTTCTCTGAGTTATTGGGCTGATAACTGACAGGATTATTTTTTAAAAAATCTGATTGAAGTTTGCAGTCACAGAATGATATATATTTGTTTTAAACACTTACAATATTATACATGCATGTATGGTAATTTGCCTTGCTTTAAACAACAATGTTTATTTAGTTTTGGCTGTGCTTGTCCTTTGTTGCTTTGCATGAGCTTTCTCTAGTTGTGGTGAGTACCTCCCATCAGGGAGTCTCAACAAGCGTCTTATCCTTATCCATCACACTGCAGAGAGAATGAAAACCACAGTCACTGTGGCTAATCAAACTGATCACATGGACCACAGTCTTGTCTAACTCAATGAAACTATGAGCCATTCTGTGTAGGGCCATCCAAAACAGTCGGGTCATGGTGGAGAGTTCTGACAAAGCATGGTTCCCTAGAGAAGGGAATAGCAAACCACTTCAGTATTCCTGCCTTGAGAACCTCATGAACAGTATGAAAATGCAAAAAGATATGACACTGAAAGATGAACTCCCCAGGTCAGTAGGTGCCCAATATGCTATTGGAGAAGAGTGGACAAATAACTCCAGAAAGAAAGAAGAGACAGAGCCAAAGCAAAAATAACACCCACTGTGGATGTGACTGGTGATGGAAGTAAAGTCCAGTGCTGTAAAGAACAATATTGAATGAAGGTGAAGTCGCTCAGTCGTGTCCGACTCTTTGCGACCCCGTGGACTGTAACCTACTAGGCTTCTCCGTCCATGGGATTCTCCAGGCAAGAATATTGGAGTGGATTGCCATTTCCTTCTCCAGGGGATCTTCCCTACCCAGGGATCGAACCCAGGTCTCCCGTATTGGAGGCAGACGCTTTAACCTCTGAGCCACCAGGGAAGCAGGAAAGTGGAATGTTAGGTCCTTGAATCAAGGTAAATTGGACATGGTCAAACAGGAGATGGCAAGAGCAATCTTTGACATTTTAGGATTCAGTGAGCTACAAAGGACCAGAATGGGTGAATTTAATTCGGATGGCCATTTTATCTACTACTGTGGGCAAGAACTCTTAGAAGAAATGAAGTAGCCCTCATAGTTAACAAAGAGTCTGCATTGCAGTACTTGGGTGCAACCACAAAAACAACAGAATGATCTAGGTTTGTTTCCAAGGCAAACCGTTCAATATCACAGTAAATCCAAGTCTATGCCCCAACCACTGATTCCCAAGAAGCTGAAGTTGACCAGTTCTATGAAGATCTATTATTATGAAAAGTGAGGTACTGAAGTCTGCAATTATTGCTTTTTAAAAAATAGTTGTTTATTTATTTGGCTCCGCTGAGTCTACATCATGGCACGTGGGGTCTTTGATCTTTAACTGAGGCACATGGGATCTAGTTCCCTGACTAGGAATTGAACTCAGGGCCCTGCATGGGAAGCACAGAGTCTTATTCACTGGACCACCAGGGGAATCCCTTGAATTATCATTTAATTGTTTATTCCTCCCTTCACTTCTGTTAGTTTTGCTTCATGTACTTTTTTGCACTATTATTAAATGTATATGGACTTCCCAGGTAGCTCAGATGGTAAAGAATCTGCCTGCAGTACTGGAGACCTGGCTTTGATCCTTGAGTTGGGAAGATACCCTGGAGAAGGGAATGGACTCCATTATTCTTGCCTGAAGAATTCCATGGACAGAGGAGACTTGGGGGCTATAGTCCATGGGTCACAAAGTCAGACATAACTGAGCGATTAACACACAAAAAACTGTACATGTGTTTATAATTTTTATAATGGTCTATAGTCCTAGATTTCTGGTGGCTGATATTTGCAAATATATACATTCCCATCACTTTACTTTCAATGCATTTGCATCTTTGAACATAAAGTGTTCCTCTTAAAAGTAGCATATGTCAATTCAGTTCAGTAGCTCACTCATGTCTGACTATTTGGGACCCCATGGACTGCAGCATGCCAGGTCTCTCTGTCCATCACCAACTCGCAGGAGTTTGCTAAAACTCATGTCCATTGAGTTGGTAATGACATCCAACCATCTCATCCTCTGTCATCCACTTCTCCTCCCGCCTTCAATCTTTCCCAGAATCAGGGTCATTTCAAATGAATCAGTTCTTCATTTCAGTTGGGCAAAGTATTGGAGTTTCAGCTTCAGGATCAGTCTTTCCAATGTATATTCAGGACTGATTTCCTTTAGGATGGACTGGTTATATCTCCTGGCTGTCCAAGGAAAGCTGAAGACTCTTCCCCAACACCACAGTTTAAAATCATCAATTCTTTGGCACTCAGCTTTCTAGTCCAATTCTCACATCCATACATAACTACTGGAAAATGATAGTTTGACTAGACGGACCTTTGTTGGCAAAGTAATGTCTCTGCTTTTTAATCAGCTGTCTAGTTTGGTCATAAATTTTCTTCCAAGGTGTAAGCGTTTTTGTTTTTGTTTTTAATTTCATGGCTGCAATCGCCATTTGCAGTGATTTTGGAGCTCCCCCCACCCCCGCATAAAAAGTCTGTCACTGCTTCCACTGTTTCCCCATCTATTTGCCATGAAGTGATGGGTCTAGATTGCATGATCTTAGTTTTATGAATGTTGAGTTTTAAGCCAAATATTTCAATCTCTTCTTTCACTCCATCAAGAAGCTCTTTAGTTCTTCTTCAGTTTCTGCCATGAGGGTGGTGTTATCTGCATATCTGAGGTTATTGATATTTCTCCTGGCAATTTTGATGCCAGTTTGTGCCTCATCCAGTGCAGCATTTCTCATGATGTACTCTGCATATAGGTTAAATAAGCAAGGTGTCAATACACAGCCTTGACGTACTCCTTTCCCAATTGGAACCAGTCTGTTGTTCCACGGCCAGTTCTAACTGTTGTTTCTTGACCTACATACAGATTTCTCAAGAGGCAGGTCAGATGGTCTGGTATTCCATCTCTTGAAGAATGTTCCACAGTTTGTTGTGATCCACACAGTCGATAACTTTGACATAGTCAATAAAGAAGTAAATGTTTTTCAGGAACTCTCTTGCTTTTTCAATGACCCAACAGATATTGGCAATTTGATTTCTGGTTCCTTCGCCTTTTCTAAATCCAACTTGAACATCGGTAAGTTCACGGTTCACATACTCTTGAAGCCTCGCTTGGAGAATTTTAAGCATTACTTTGCTAGCATGTGAGATGAGTGCAATGTGTGGTAGTCTGAACACTCTTTGGCATTGCCTTTTTTTGAGATTGGAATGAAAACTGACCTTTTCCAGTCCTGTGGCCACTGCTGAGTTTTCCAAATTTGCTGGCATATTGAATGCATCATCCTTTAGGATTTGAAATAGCTCAACTGGAATTTTATCACTTCCACTAGCTTTGTTCATAGTGATACTTCCTAAGGCCCCTTTGACTTCACATTCCAGGATATCTGGCTGTAGATGAGTGATCATAGCATTGTGGTTATATGGGTAATGAAGATCTTTTTTGTATAGTTATTCTGTATATTCTTGCCACCTCTTCTTAATATCTTCTGCTTCTGTTAGGTCCATACCATTTCTGTCCTTTAATGTACCCATCTTTGCATGAAAAGTTCCTTTGGTATCTACAATTTGCTTGAAGAGATTTCTAGTATTTCCAATTCTATTGTTTTCCTCTATTTCTTTGCATTGATCACTGGGGAAGGCTTCCTTATCTCTCCTTGCTATTCTTTGGAATTCTGCATTCAAATGGGTATAGCTTTCCTTTTTTCCTTGGCCTTTTGCTTCTCTTGTTTTCATAGCTGTTTGTAAGGCCTCCTCAGATAACCATTTTGGCTTTTGCATTTCTTTTTCTTGGGGATGGTCTTGATCACTGCCTCCTGTGCAATGTCATGAACCTGCATCCATAGTTCTTCAGGCACTCTGTCTATAAAATTTAATCCCTTGAATCTATCTGTCACTTCCACTGTATAATCGTAAGGGATTTGATTTAGGTCATATCTGAATGGTCTAGTGGTTTTCTACTTTCTTCAATTTAAGTCTGAATTTGCCATTAAGAAGTTCATGATCTGAGCAACCATCAGCTTCCAGTTTTCTTTTTGCTGACTGTACAGAGCTTCTCCATCTTTGGCTGCAAAGAATAATATCAATCTGATTTTGGTATTGACTATCTGGTGATGTCCATGTGTAGAGTCTTCTCTTGGGTTGTTGGAAGAGGGTGTTTGCTATGACCAGTGCATTCTCTTGGTAAAACTCGATTAGCCTTTGTCCTGCTTCATTCCATATCCCAAGGTCAAATTTGCCCATTACTCCAGGTATTTCTTGACTTCCTACTTTTGATATTCCAGTCCCCTATAATGAAAAGGACATCTTTTTGGGGTGCTAGTTCTAAAAGGTCTTGTAGGTCTTCATAGAACCATTCAACTTCAGCTTCTTCAGCATTACTGGTCAGGGCATAGACTTGGATTACCGTGATATTGAATGGTTTGCCTTGGAAACGAACAGAGATCATTCTGTCGTTTTTGAGATTTCATCCAAGAACTGCATTTTGGACTCTCGTTGACTATAATGGCTACTCCATTTCTTCTAAGGGATTCCTGCCCACAGTAGTAGATATAATGGTCAACTGAGTTAAATTCACCCATTCCAGTCCATTTTAATTTGTTGATTCTTAAAATGTTGATATTCACTCTTTCCATCTCCCGTTTGACCACTTCCAATTTGCCTTGATTCATGGACCTAATTTTCCAGGTTCTTATGCAATATTGCTCTTTACAGCATCGGGCTTTACTTCCATCACCAGCCACATCCACAACTGGGTGTTGTTTTTGCTTTGGCTCCATCTCTTCATTCTTTCAGGAGTTAGTTCTCCACTGATCTCAATGGAGATCATTGCAGCATAAGTAGTTTAATTTAATTTTTTAGTCCAGTCTGTGGATCTCTGCCTTTTGATTGTACCATTTAGTCCATTCAAATTTAGTATTATCATTGATGTATTTAGGTTTATGTTTGCATATTACTTTTGATTTTTCACGTCTGATGCTTTTTGTTTCTCTTTCTCCTTCACTGTTCTCTTTTTCATTATGTGGACATTTTATAATATATCTCTTGGTATCTTCATTCTTTCAAAAAATAAATACTGTTGAATGCCTACTAATTGTCATAGAAAAATGCATACTCCTTGCATTCAAGTAGTCTAGCAATTAAGCCATTACAACACAATGAAATTACACGCTGATTAGAGATATGTTCAGGATGTCCTTTCAGTGCAGGGAATTCCAATAATTGACTTTTGATTCACCTATAACCAACTAAGCATGTGTGCATGCACACACACACACACACATACATGCTTCACCATCACCTCTCAGACTGGATCTGGAATTTATTTCTGGCTTCACTACCACCACTACTATCACCATCTTTGCAGCAAGATCATGACAATTTTAAAAAGCACTTTTTGAAAAATTAAATTGTATTCTAGAAAAATTAAATCATATTAATCTTCAAAATGTTTCACCTCTCATCTTAATTTCTGATTAGTGATCTTGTGTCAGTTCCTATATTTTATATGTTATCTGGCAGAAGAGCTATAATATCTTGTTAAAAGTCAACTTCCTTTGTGCAGTATAGCAAAAAGTAAGATACAGAAGTAGAATTTGACCTCGACTGTGTGTCTTTCTGAAAAGTTGTTTGGATATCATCTTGTATACAAAAGAAAGTTGCTGAAGTTTTTATGAAAAAGAATGGTGTGATAAAATTTTATTTTATGAATAAAGCTGTATTAAACTGTATAGAGAATGGACCAGAATAGGGAAGGATTTATGTTAGGAAGACTAATTTGAAACCTGTTTACTAGTCCTAGAGAAATATGGTGAAGTTTCAATCTAAAGTTCAGATCAATGGAATAATTTTTTTTTTAAGTGTAGATGAACTTCTTTAGAAAACAGAAGTAGAGTTATGGGTGTAGGAAAGAAACTTATGGTTACTAGGGGATGGGGAGGGTTAAATTGGGAGACTGAGATTGAGATACACAAATTACTATATATAAAATGCACAGTCAAATAAGAACCTGCTATTATAGCACAGGGAACTCTACCTAATATTCTGTAATGGCCTATATGGGAAAAGAATAAAAAAAATGAGTGGACATATGTATATGTATAACTGACTCACTACTCTATACCTGAAACTAACAAAACATTGCAAATCAACAGTGCTCCAATAAAAACTTTAAAAATAAACCTCAAATCAAGAGGGTTCAGATTAAAG
Source organism: Cephalophus harveyi (assembly GCA_006410635.1). Lineage (NCBI taxonomy): Eukaryota > Metazoa > Chordata > Mammalia > Artiodactyla > Bovidae > Cephalophus > Cephalophus harveyi. The sequence continues at coordinate 35,424 of SJYT01027006.1, read as the reverse complement.
TAGAGCTGCCATTATTTGACATGCTGTGAGGATGACAGTAAAATATCTAGAGTGAAAGACTAGGTGAACTGTGACTCCATTTACTGGGATGAATAATAAGAATTCCATAGTTTCCAGAACGAAAACCACAATCACAGAAAGCTAACCAAAATGATCACATGGATTACAGCTTTATATAAATCAATGAAGCTATGAGCTATGCCATGTAGGGCCCCCCAGTACAGATGGGTCATGGTTGAGAGTTCTGACAAAATGTGATCCCCTGGAGAACGGAATGGCAAATATTTCAATAATTTTGCCTCAAAAACCCCATAAACAGTATGAAAAGGCAAAAGAATTGACACTGGAAGATGAGTCCCCCAGATCAATAGGTGTCCAATATGCTACTGGGCAAGAACAGAGAAATAGTTTCAAAAATAATGAAGAGTCTAGGCCAAAGCAGGAAAGACACTCAGCTGTGGCTGTGTCTGGTAGTGAAATCAGACGCTATAAGGAACAATGCTGTGGCTGTGTCTGGTAGTGAAAGTCAGACGCTATAAGGAACAATATTGCATAGGAACTTGGAATGCTAGTTTCATGAATCAAGGTAAATTAGACATGGTCAAGCGGGAGATGGCAAGTAAATATCAACAGTTTTAGGAATCAGTGAACTAAAATGGACAGGAATGGGCAAACTTAATTCAGATAACAATTATATCTACTACTGTGGGCAAGAATTCCTTAGAAGAAATGGAGTAGCCCTCATAGTCAACAAAAGCATCCAAAATGCAGTATTTGGGTTCAATCTCAAAAATGACAGAATGATATTGATTCATTTCCAAGGCAAACACGCGACATCACAGTAATCCAAGTCTATGCCCCAACAACTAATGCTGAAGAAGCTGAAGTTGAATGAATTTATTAAGAACGAAAAGAACTTCTAGAACTTAATACCAAAAAATTATGTCCTTTTCATCATAGGGGACTGGAATGCAAAAGTAGGAAGTCAGGAGATACCAGGAGTAAAAGGCAACTTAGGCCTTGGAGTACAAAAGGAAGCAGGGCAAAGGCTAACAGGGTTTTGCCAAGAGAATGCACTGGTCATAGCAAACACACTCTTCCAACAACCCAAGAGACGACTCTACACATGGACATCACCAGATGGTCAAGGCTGAAATCAGATTGATTCTATTCTTTGCAGCCAAAGATGGAGAAGCTGTATATCAGTTCAGTTCAGTCACTCAGTCGTGTCCGACTCTTTGCGACCCCATGAATCACAGCACGCCAGGCCTCCCTGTTCATCACCATCTCCCGGAGTTCACTCAGACTCAAGTCCATCGAGTCCGTGATGCCATCCAGCCATCTCATCCTCAGTCGTCCCCTAGTCAGCAAAAAATAAGACCTGGAGCTGACTGTGGCTCAGATAATGAGCTCCTTATTGAAAAATTCAGGCTTAACTTAAAGAAAGTAGGGAAAACCACTAGGCTATTCAAGTATGACTTAAATCTCTTATGATTATACAGTGGAAGTGACAGATACAAGGGATTAAATCCAGTAGACAGAGTGCCTGAAGAACTATGCATGGAGGTTCATAACACTGTACATGAGGCAGTGACAAAAACCATCCCCATAAAAAGAAATGAAAGAAGGTAAAGTGGTTGTCAGAAGAAGCCATACAAATAGCTGAGAAATGGAGCTGGAAGGCAAAGGACAAAGAGAAAGATATACCCAACTGAACACAGATTTCCAGAAAATAGCAAGGACAGATAAGAAAGCTTCCTTAAGTGAACAAATCAAAGAAATAGAGGAAAGAAATAGAATGGGAAAAATTAGAAGTCTCTTCAAGCAAACTAGAGATACCAAAGGAACATTACATGCAAAGATGGGCAAAATAAAGGATAGAAACAGCACGGATCTAACAGAAGCAGAAGAGATTAAGAAGAGGTGGCAAGAATGCACAGAAGAACTACACAAAACAAGGTCTTAATGACCCAGATAACCATGATTGTTGCACACCTAGAGCGAGACATTCTGGAATGTAAAGTCAAGTGGGCTTTAGGAAGCATTGCTATGAACAAAGCTAGTGGAGGTGATATAATTCCAGCTGAGCTATTTTACTGCAGGAGATCCAACCAGTCCATTCTGAAGATCAGCCCTGGGATTTCTTTGAAGGAAATGGTGCTAAAGCTGAAACTCCAGTACTTTGGCCACCTCATGCGAAGAGTTGATTCATTGGAAAAGACTCTGAAGCTGGGAGGGATTGGGGACAGGAGGAGAAGGGGACGACAGAAGATGAGATGGCTGGATGGCATCACGGACTCGATGGACATGAGTCTGAGTGAACTCTGGGAGTTAGTGATGGACAGGGAGGCCTGGCATGATGCGATTCATGGGGTCGCAAAGAGTCGGACACGACTGAGCGACTGAACTGAACTGAGCTATTTGAAATCCTAAAGAATGATGCTGTGAAAGTGCTGCACTAAATATGCCACTAATTTGGAAAACTAGGCTGTGGCCACAGGGCTGGAAAAGGTCAATTTTCATTCCAATACAAAGAAAGGCAATGCCAAAGAATGCTGAAACTATCACAATACAACTGTGCTTGTTTCACATGCTACCACTGTTATGCTCAAAATCCTTCAAGCTAAGCTTCAGCAGTACATGAACCATGTACTTCCAGAAGTAAAAGCTGGGTTTAGAAAAGCAGAGGAACCAGAGATCAAGTTGCCAACATTCACTGAATCATGGATAAATCAAGGGAGTTCCAGAAAAAATATCTACTTCTGTTTCATTGACTATGCCAAAGCCTTTGACTGTGTGTATCACAACAAAGTGTGGAACATTTTTAAAGAGATGAGAATATCAGACCACCTTACATGCCTCCTGTGAAAACTGTATGCAGGTCAAGAAGCAACAGTTAGAACCAGACATGGAACAATGGACTGGTTCCAAATTAGGAAAGGAGTACATCAAGACTGTATATTGTCACCCTGTTTATTTAATTTATATGCTTTGCACATCATGTAAAATGCCAGGCTGAATGAATCACAAGGTGGAATCAAGATTGGTGGGAGAAATAGTAACAACCTCGGATATACAGGTGATACCACTCTAATGACAGTGAAGAGGAACTAAAGAGTTTCCTGATGAGGGTGAAAAAGGAGAGTGAAAAGCTGGCTTAAAACCTCAACATTCAAAACTCTAACATTATGGCATCTGGTTTGATCACTTCATATAAGATAGAAGGGGGAAAAGTGGAAAGAGTGGCTGATTTTATTTTCTTGGGCTCCAAAATCACTGGGGAAGGTGACTACACCCAGGAAATTAAAAGATGCTTGCTCCTTGGAAGAAAAGCTATGACAAACCTAGACAGCATATTAAAAAAAACAGAGACATCATTTTACCAACAAAGGTCTGTATAGTCAAAGCTATGGTTTTTCCAGTAGCCATGTACGGTTGCTGAGAATTGGACCATAAAGAAGACTGAGCACCAAAGAATTGATGCTTTCAAATTGTTTTGCTGGACAAGAGTCCTAAAAGACCCTTGGACACAAAGAAGATCAAATCAGTCAATCCTAAAGGAAATCAATTCTGAATATCCATTTGAAGGACTAATGCTGAAATGCCAGTACTTTGGCCACCTCATGTGAAGAGCTGACTCACTGGAAAAGACTCTGATGCTGGGAGGGATTGGGGGCAGGAGGAGACGGGGACGACCAAAGATGAGATGGCTGGATGGCATCACGGACTCGATGGACGTGAGTCTGAGTGAACTCCGAGAGATGGTAATGAACAGGGAGGCCTGGCGTGCTGCGATTCATGGGGTCGCAAAGAGTCAGACA
>SJYT01027006.1:0-16005 GCA_006410635.1 Cephalophus harveyi | reverse complement strand
ACCCCATGAATCCCAGCACACCCGGCCTCCCTGTTCATCACCATCTCCCAGAGTTCATTCAGACTCACATCCATGGAGTCCGTGTTGCCATCCAGGAATCTCATCCTCTGTTGTCCCCTTCTCCTCCTGCCCCCAATCCCTCCCAGCATCAGAGTCTTTTCCAATGAGTCAACTCTTTGCATGAGGTGGCCAAAGTACTGGAGTTTCAGCTTTAGCATCATTCTTTCCAAAAAAATCCCAGAGTTGATATCCTTCAGAATGGACTAGAAGGTGAAGGTGAAGTCGCTCAGTCGTGTCCGACTCTTTGCGACCCCGTAGACTGTAACCTACTAGGCTTCTCCGTCCGTGGGATTTTCCAGGCAAGAATACTGGAGTGGATTGCCATTTCCTTCTCCAGGGGATCTTCCCGACCCAGGGATCGAACCTGGGTCTCCCGCATTGGAGGCAGATGCTTTAACCTCTGAGCCACCAGGGAAGCCCTGGTGAATGGACTAATGATGCTAAAGCTGAAACTCCAGTACTTTGGCCACCTCATGCGAAGAGCTGACTCATTGGAACAGACTCTGATGCTGGGAGGGATTGGGGGCAGGAGGAGAAGGGGACGACAGAGGATGAGATTCCTGGATGGCATCACTGACTCAATGGACATGAGTCTCAGTGAACTCCGGGAGTTGGTGATGGACAGGGAGGCCTGGCGTGCTGTGATTCATGGGGTTGCAAAGAGTCAGACACGACTGAGTGACTGATCTGAACTGAACTGATGGCAGAAACCAACACAGCACTGTAATTTTCTTTCAATTAAAAAATAATTTAAAAAATAATAAATAGATAAAAGCTTTAAAAAATCCCAGGAGATAAACCTATGTACCCATGGTCACCTAATCGTAGACAATTCAGAAAAGATAGTATCTTCACCAAGTGGTCCTGGGAAAACAAAGCAGTTATAAAAGCATTAAATTAGAACAATCTATTAACACCATACAAAAAACCCAAAATGGATTTAAAGACCTAAATGTAAGGCCTGATACTATAAAACTCTCAGAGGAAAACATAGGCAAAACACTCTATAGCATAAATTGCAGCAAGATCTTTTTTCTGTTTCATCCACTTTCTAGAGTAAAGAAAATAAAAACAAAAATAAACAAATGAGATTTAGTTAAATTTAAAAGCTTTTCCTGAACAAAGAAAACCATTAACAAAACAAAATGATAACCCTCAGAACGGTAGAAAAATATTTGTAAACAAAGTGGCTGACAAATGATTAATTACCAAAATATACAAACAGGTAGTGCAACTCAATATCAAATAAACAAACAACTCTAAAAAAAATTGATGGAAGATCTAAATAGAAGTTTCTTCCAAGAAGACATACAGATGGCTAAAAAGTACATGAAAAAATGCTCAACATCACTAATTATTAGAAAAATGCAAATTGAAACTACAATAGGTATCATCTCACACCAATCAGAAAGGCCATCATTTTAAAAAGTCCACAAACAAAAGTACTGGAGAGGGTATGGAGAAAAGGGAACCTTCCTACCCTTTTGGTGAGAACATAAACTGTTACAACTAATATGGAGAACAGTATGGAGGTTCCTTAAAAAAATAAAAATAAAACTACAATATGATCCAGCAGTCCCACTCCTGGGCATATACCTAGAGAAAACCATAATTCAAAAAGACATATGCACCCCAATGTTCATTGAAGCACTATATACAATAACCAGAACCTGGAAACAACTTAAATGTCCATCAACAGAGGAATGGGTAAAGAAAATCCAGTACATATGTGCAATGGAATACTACTCAGCCATTAAAAAGAACAAAATAATGCCATATGCAGCAACATGGATAGACGAAGTGATTGTCATACTGAATGAAGTAAGTCAAACACAGAAAGACAAATATCATATGATATTACTTATATGTGGAATCTGAAAAAGGGGGTACAAATGAATTCATTAAAAAAAAAACAGAAATAGAATCATGGACATAGAAAACAAAAATGATTATCAGGAGTTTCGAAGGGAGATAAATAGGGAGATTGGGGTTAACATAAGCACACTACTCTATAAAATAGATAACTAATAGAACCTGCTGTAAGGCACAGGGAACTCTACTCAGTATTCTGTAATGGCCTATATAGGAAAAGAGTCTAAAATAAAAAAAAAGAATAGATATATGTATGTGTATAACTGATTCACTTTGCTGTACAATTGAAACTAACACAACATAGTAAAGCAACTGTACTCTAAATACTTTTGTTTTTAGATAAAATGTGAAAGTTTTAACATATCACTAATAAGCCTTTTTGAGTTTAAGAAAGCCCTGGATATTAACAACAATTAGGAGTAAAATTAGGGTTGACTTTCTATGATTATCTTTTGCTTTTATAAATAGCTTGAACAAGTTTTGTAAGTGAGTCATTTTCGGTTTATTAATCAAATGCCTCTGCTGAAGCAATTTTCTGCCATCAACAAGGCTTATCTGTTGTCCATCTTCCTACATGTACTCACGCAGTTTCTTTTCTCCGATCTGGTTACATTTAAACATGTCCTGAATTAGTAATTTATTTAAAATGGCAGCTAAATACAAAATTGTATGTGATAAAACTCTCTCTCACACACACACAAGGCTCAAAAAAGTTTTTAAAAAATTTTTTCTTAAGTACTCCAAGACAACTCATGTTATTTTCCAATTTAGTACTCTCAGTATGTTGAGGTAACAAGGAATTGACATCATTGGCTTTCAGGGTTAAAGTGAGAAGCAGAGTGATGGTAAGAGATTAGAGTTACAGAGATAATTAGTATCTTAAAGACACTAGAGAACTAAAGAATGACAGAATACTTAAGAATAAAAAGAATGCAACTGCAATTTTTCTTAATTAAATGATATTTATGACCTTTTGTAAAATGTAAGTCAAAAAATGTCTAAGATTTTCTTATGCATAAAGTTGCAATATTTTTATGAAATAATGAATATTATAATGAAAACAAATAACAAATAAAATATTTCCTTTAAAATATTCATTATGTATCTATTGGATATGTGTAAAGAAAATTTAACTCAAGGTGTCCTATATTTTTAAAAGTTTCATTTATTTATTTATTTAGGCCATGCTGCAGGGCTTCTGGGATCTTAGTTCCATGACCAGGGATTGAACTCATATGCCCTGTGTGGAACCACAGAGTCCTAACCACTGTACCACCAGGGAATTCCCAAAAGCTTCATTTTTTTAAATGATATACCTACTGTTTAGCAGATCAAGAGAACACTAAACATTGAGCACCGATTAATGGCTGCTTTCCATAATGGATATAAGAAATGAGATCAGTGAACAGCAAAACAGATGGTATTATTCCATACAGATGGTGGCTTGTGCTTTATTAAATATATTTGTCAGATGTATTTATACATCTTAGAAAAATATATTTGTAGTACTGGTATCTTATAAATTGTGACACTGATAAAATATACTAGAGAATTTGGAGCCAAAGGAGAGTGTATTCTTGAATAAGAATATTTGTTAATAGCTTCTAGCTTAAAAGGGGAGAAGGCAATGGCACCCCACTCCAGTACTCTTGCCTGGAAAATCCCATGGACTGAGGAGCTTGGTAGGCTGCAGTCTATGGGGTCGCTAGGAGTCAGACATGACTGAGCGGCTTCACTTTCACTTTTCACTTTCATGCATTGGAGAAGGAAATGGCAACCCACTCCAGTGTTCTTGCCTGGCGAATCCAGAGACGGGGGAGCCCGGTGGGCTGTCATCTATGGGGTCACACAGAGTCCGACACGACTGAAGCAACTTAGCAGCAGCAGCAGCAGCAGCCTAAAAGGAGTGATTTGGGGTTATGGAGCACCATCTAGAGGAAATATGTGAAAAAAGTCCTTAGGCAAGAATGGAGTTAAAATATCATATCTAAAACAATTAAAAAACCTAAGGAATGAACAACTTTAGAATTGTGAATATGTAATTTTGAATTTCTACTTCCATCAAATTCTGATTATTTTTTACTTAAACAGTGACTCCTTAAAAGTGTCATATATGATATTTATGATTTCTATTTTTTAAGAGAAATTTTCTACAATACAGATCTTTTTAGAATGCCAGAACTAAAAAAAAAAAGAGCCTAGAAATCATGTGGGAAAGTTAGGAACCTGAGGTCCAGAGTAGAGAAATAACTTATTCAGGGTAGAAACCAAGACTAAATCTCTGAAGTCTCCTGATTCCCAGAATAGCACTTTCTCATTCCACTACACGACCCACTAAACTATATCATAAGCAAACATATACTACTGTTGACTAGGAAAAAACAAAACTCTGCATTGGTACTGAAGTGTTTACCACAGAGTGATTAGATCTTTATCCTTCCAACAACCTTGATTTCAGTTCAGTTCAGTTCAGTTCAGTCGCTCAGTCATTTCTGACTCTTTGCGACCCTGTAGACAGCAGTACGCCAGGAATCCCTGTCTATCAACAAGTCCCGAAGCTTGCTGAAACTCATGTCCATTGAGTTGGTGATGCCATCCAACCATCTTATCCTCTGTCATTCCCTTCAACTCCTGCCTTCAATCTTTCAGAGCATCAGGGTCTTTCCCAAAGAGTCAGTTCTTCACATCAGGTGGCCAAAGTGTTGGAGATTCAGCATCAGTCCTTCCAAAGAATATTCAGGACTGATTTCCTTTAGAATTGAAGTGTTTGTTCTCCTTGCAGTCCAAGGGACTCTCAAGAATCTTCTCCAACACCACAGTTTAAAAGCATCAATTCTCCAGCACTCAGCTCTGTTTATGGTCCAGCTCTCACATCCATACGTGACTACTGGAAAAACCATAGATTTGATTGGATGGACCTTTGTCGGCAAAATGTCTCTGCTTTTTACTATGCTGTCTAGGTTGGCCATAGATTTTCTTCCAAGGAGCAAAGGTCTTATAAATTCCTGGGTTCAGTCACCATCTTCAGTGATTTTGGAGCCCAAGAAAATAAAGTCTGTCACTGTTTCCACTGTTTTCCCATCTATTTGCCATGAAGTGATGGGACCAGATGCCAAGATCTTCATTTTTTAAATGTTGAGTTTTAAGCCAGGTTTTTCACTTTCCTCTTTCACTTTCATCAAGAGGCTCTTCTGTTCCTCTTCACTTTCTACCATAAGGGGGATGTCATCTGCATATTTGAGGTTATTGATATTTCTCCCAGCAACCTTGATTCCAGTTTGTGCTTAATCCAGCCCAGCATTTTGCATGATGTACTCTGAATATAAGTTAAATAAACAGGGTGACAATATACAGCTTTGATGTACCCCTTTCTCAATTTGGAACCAGTCTGTTTTTCCATGTCCAGTTCTAACTGTTGCTGCTTGACCTGCATACAGGTTTCTCAGGAGGCAGGTTAAGGTGGTCTGGTATTCCCATCATTTGAAGAATCTTCCACACATTTTTGTGATCCACACAAAGGCTTTGATGTAGTCAATAAAGCAGAACTAGATGCTTTTCTGGAACTCTGCTGCTTTTTCTATGATCCAACCAATGTTGGAAATTTGATCTCAAGTTCCTCTAACTTCTCTAAATCCAGCTGAAATACCTTGAAGTTCTTGGTTCACCTACTGTTGAAGCCTTGCTTGGAGAACTTTTAGCATTATTCTGCTAGCATGTGAGATGAGTGCAATTGTGTGGTAGTTTGAACACTTTTGGGCATTGCCTTTCTTTGGGATTAGATGAAAACTGACCTTTTTCCAGTCCTGTGGCCATGGCAGAGTTTTCCAGATTTGCTGGCATAATGAGTGCAGCACTTTCACAGCATCATCTTTTAGAACTTGAAGTGGTTCAGCGGGAATTCCATCACCTCCACTAGCTTTGCTTGTAATGATGCTTCCTAAGGCCCACCTAATTTCAGATTCCAGGATGTCTGGCTCTAGGTGAGTGATCACATCATCATGGTTATCTGGGTCATGAAGATATTTTCTGTATAGTTCTTCTGTGTATTCTTGCCACCTCTTCTTAATATCTTCTGCTTCTATTAGGTCCATACAAGTTCTGTCCTTTATTGTGCCCATCTTTGCATGAAAATTTCCCTTGGTATCTCTAATTTTCTTGAAGAGATCTCTAGTCTTTCCCATTCTATTGTTTTCCTCTATTTCTTTGCATTAATCTCTAAGGAAGTCTTTCTTAAATTTCCGTGCTATTCTTTGGAACTCTGCATTCAAATGGATATATCTTTCCTTTCCTCCTTTGCTTTTCATTTCTCTTTTTTTCTCAGCTATTTGTAACACCTCCTCAGACAAGCATTTTACCTTTTTGCATTTTTTTTCCTTGGGGAACGTCTTGATCACTGCCTCCTATACAATGTCCCGAACCTCCATCCATAGTTCTTCAGGCACTCTGTCTATCAAATCTAATCCCTTGAATCTGTTTGTCATGTCCACTGCATAATTGTAAGGGATCTGATTTAGGTCATGCCTGAATCGTCTAGTCAAGGCTATGGCTTTTCCAGTGGTCATATATGGATGTGAGAGTTGGACTGTGAAGAAAGCTGAGCGCCGAAGAATTGATGCTTTTGAACTGTGGTGTTGGAGAAGACTCTTGAGAGTCCCTTCAACTGCAAGGAGACCCAACCAGTCCATTCTGAAGGAGATCAGTCCTGGGTGTTCTTTGGAAGGAATGATGCTAAAGCTGAAACTTCAGTACTTTGGCCACCTCATGCAAAGAGTTGACTCATTGGAAAAGACTCTGATGCTGGGAGGGATTGGAGGCATGAGGAGAAGGGGACAACAGAAGATGAGATGGCTGGATGGCATCACCAACTCGATGGACGTGAGTTTGAGTGAACCTGGGAGTTGGTGATGGACAGGGAGGCCTGGCGTGCTGCGATTCATGGGGTTGCGAAGAGTCAGACACGACTGAGCGACTGAACTGAACTGAACTGAATGGTCTAATGGCTTTTCACTACTTTCTTCAATTTAAGTGTGAACTTTGCAATAAGGAGTTCATGATCTGAGCCACAGTCAGCTCTGGTCTTGCTTTTGCTGACTGTATAGAGCTTCTCCATCTTCGGCTGCAAAGACTATAATCAAACTGATTTCAGTGTTGACCATCTAGTGACTCCATGTGTAGAGTCATCTCTTGAGTTATTGGAAGAGGGTGTTTGCTATCACCAGTGCATTCTCTTGGCAAAACCCTGTTAGCCTTCAACCTACTTCATTTAGTACTTCAAAGTCAAACTTGTCTGTTACTTCAGGTATCTCTTGACTTCCAAATTTGTATTCCAGTCCCCTATGATGAAAAAGACATTTTTTTTTTTTTGCTGTCAGTTTTACAGGTCTTGTAGGTCTTCATAGAACCATTCAACTTCAGCTTCTTCAGCATTAATGGCTGGGGCATAAACTTGGATTACTATGATACTGATTCATTTGCCTTGGAAACAAACAGAGTTCATAGTGTCGTTTTTCAGATTACACCCAAAAAATGCTTTTCAGGCTCTTTTGTTGACTATGAGGGCTACTCCATTTCTTCTAAGGGATTCTTGCCCACAGTAGTAGAATTAATGGTCATCTGAGTTAAATTCAAAAACAAGACTGGGAGCTGACTGTGGCTCAGATCATGAACTCCTTATTGCCAAATTCAGACTTAAATTGAAGAAAGTAGGAAAAACCACTAGGTCATTCAGGTATGACCTAAATCAAATTCCTTATGATTAAACAGTGGAAGTGAGGAATAGATTTAAGTCACTAGATTTGATAGAGTGCCTGATGAACTATGGAATGAGGCTTGTGAAATTGTACAGGAGACAGGGATCAAGACCATCACAATGGAAAAGAAATGCAAAAAAGCAAAATGGCTGACTGGGAAGACTTGCAAATAGCTGTGAAGAGAAGAGAAGCGAAGAGCAAAGGAGAAAAGGAAAGCATCTGAATAAGCATCTGAATGCAGAGTTCTAAAGAATAGCAAGGAGAGATAAGAAAGCCTTCCTCAGCAATCAATGCAAAGAAATAGAGGCAAATAACAGAATGGGAAAGACTAGAGATCTCTTTAAGAAAATTTGCACGGGGATGATCCAGAGAGATGATGTGGGGTGGGAGGTGGGAGGGGGATTAGGGATTGGGAGCTAATATACACCCATGGTGGATTCATGTCAATGTATGGCAAAACCAATACGGTATTGTAAAGTAAAATAAAGTAAAAATAAAATTAAAAAAGAAAAAAGAAAATTAGAGATACCAAGGGAACATTTCATGCAAAGATGAGCTCAATAAAGGACGGAAATGGTATGGACCTAACAGAAGCAGAAGATATTAAGAAGAGGTGGCAAGAATACACAGATGAACTGTACAAACAAGATCTTCACTACCCAGATAATCATGATGGTGTGATCACTCACCTAGAGCCAGACATCCTGGAATGTGAAGTCAAGTGGGCCTTAGAAAGCATCAGTATGAACAAAGTTAGTGGATGTGATGGAAATCCAGTTGAACTATTTCAAATCCTGAAAGATGATGCTGTGAAAGTTAGACAGCAAAAGAGACACAGATGTATAGAACAGTCTTTTGGACTCTGTGGGAGAGGGAGAGGGTGGGATGATTTGGGAGAATGGCATTGAAACATGTATAATATCATATATGAAACAAATCGCCAGTCCAGGTTCAATGCATGATACTGGATGCTTGGGGATGGTGCACTGAGACGACTCAGAGGGATGGTATGGGGAGGGAGGTGGGAGGGGGGTTCAGGATGGGGAACATGCATATACCTGTGGTGGATTCATGTTGATGTATGGCAAAACCAATACAATATTGTAAAGTAAAAATAAAATAAAAATTAAAAGGGGATGTAAACAAAAAAAATTAAGCAAAATAAATAAATAAGATGTGGTACATATAGTCAAAGCTATGGTTTTTCCAATAGTCATACATGGATGTGATAGTTCGACCATAAAAAAGGGCCAAAGAATTGATGCTTTCAAACTGTGTGCTGGAGAAGTCTCTTGAAAGTCCCTTGGACTCTAAGGAGATCCACTCAATCAATCCTAAAGGAAATCAGTCCTGAATACTCATTAGAAGGACTGATGCTGAAGCTGAAGCTCTAAAATTTTGGCCAGCTGATGTGAATAGCCAACTCATTGGAAAAGACCCTAATTATAGGACAGATTGAAGGCAGGAAGAGAAGAAGAAGACAGAGGATGAGATGGTTGGATGGCTTCACTGACTTAATGGACATAAGTTTGAGCCAGCTCTGGGAGATTGTGAAGGACAGGGAAGCCCATGGGGTTGCAAAGAGTTGCACATGACTTAGCAACTGAAAAACAACAAAGTACTTGTATACAATAGAATACAACTCAGCCACTAAAAGAATAAAATAATGCTACTTGCAGCAACATGAATGCAACTAGAGATTTTCATACTTTGTGAAGTAAGTCAGAAAGAGAAAGACAAATGCCATATGATATTACTAATATGTAGAATCTAAAATATGGCACAACTTAACCTATCTATGAAACAGACTCACAGAGAGAGAATAGACCTGTGGAGGGAGACAGGGGGAGAGGAGGAGGGGAGAGATGGACTGGGAGTTTGGGGTTAGTAGATGCAAATATATTACATATATAATGTATGAACAACAAGTTCCTACTGTATAGCACAAGGAAATATATTCACTATTCTGGAATAAACCATAATGGAGAAGAATATAAAAAAGAATGTATATGTATGTATAACTGAGCCATTTTGTTGTATAGCAGAAATTAGTACAGCATCGCAAATCAAGTATACTTGATTAATTTTTAAAAATTATTTGAATTCCCTGAAATTCAGTTTTATCTGCAGAAATAATACCAACTTCTCAGAGTTGTTACAGGAATTAAAGTGAGATAATACATGTATAACACTTGTCACAGTGCATAGCTAATAAACGTGTTTTTACCTGAAAGATAAGTAATGCTGAAGAATGAGTAAATTCCATATTCATTTCTAAATATATAAAACTTTCTTGTGTATAATATACTCTGTATAAAAAGGAACTGCAATTTGTGTGTGGGGAATTCTCACATCTCTTCTAAAATGCAAATACAGGGGTCTTATTTTGAATATTGGAGTAAAAGTCACTGTATAACTTTTTACCATGAATCTCAGAATAAGGTTGCAGTATTTCTGAACTAGGATTATTTTGCTCCATAGGGAACATTTGTTAATATCTGGAGACATTTTTGGTTGTCACAACTGGGTTAGGGGGTTGCTGCACACAACTAGAAGGAAGAGGGCAGAGATGCTCTTAAACATTCTACAATGCACCAGAAGCCCTCACCCAACATACAAACACACCACAAAGAATTATCTGGCCCAAAATGTCAGCTTTGAGCCAGACAATTTAAAGTGGGCTTCCTTGGTAACTGATATGGTAAAGAATCCACCTGCAATGTGGGAGGCCTGGGTTTGATCCCGGGTTGGGAAGATCACCTGGAGGAGGATATGACAATTTACTTCAGTATTCTTACCTGGAGAATCCCCCTGGATAGAGGGGCCTGGCAGTCTGCAGTCCATGGGGTTGCAAAGAGTAGGACACAACTGAGTGACTAAGCACACAGCACAAAATGTCAATAGTGATGAGGTTGAATTAATGAAAGTGAAGAAGAACTAAAGAGCCTCTTGCTGAAAGTGAAAGAGGAGAGTGAAAAAGTTGGCTTAAAGCTCAACATTCAGAAAACTAAGATCATGGTATCTGGTCCCATCACTTCATGGCAGATAGATGGGAAAACAGTGGAAATAGTGGCTGACTTAATTTTTCTGGGCTCCAAAATCACTGCAGATGGTGACTGCAGTCATGAAATTAAAAGACACTTACTCCTTGGAAGGAAAATTATGACAAACCTAGATAGCATACTGAAAAGCAGAGACATTACTTTGTCAACAAAGGTCCATCTAGTCAAGGCTATGGTTTTTCCAGTGATCATGTATGGATGTGAGAGTTGGACTATAAAGAAAGCTGAGCACTGAAGAACTGATGCTTTTGAACTGTGGTGTTGGAGAAGACTCTTGAGAGTCCCTTGGACTGCAAGGAGATCCAACCAGTCCATCCTAAAAGAGATCAGTCCTGAGTGTTCATTGGAAGGACTGATGTTGAAGCTGAAACTCCAGTACTTTGGCCACCTGATGCAAAGAGCTGACTCATTGGAAAAGACCCTGATGCTGGGAAAGATTGAGGGCAGGAGGAGAAGGGGACGACAGAGGATAAGATGGTTGGATGGCATCACCAATCAATGGACATGGGTTTGAGTGGACTACAGGAGTTGGTGGTGGACAGGGAGGCCTGGCATGCTGTGGTTCATGGGGTCTCAGAGAGTCGGACACAACTGAGTGACTGAACTGAACTGAATTAATGAAATGAAGTTAGAGTTTACTAAAGCTAGTAGATGAATATATGTTTAATTGATAAATGTTTAAGATATTAGCTGTGATTTGCACTTGAAAAAAATGAGTGATCATCTGTAAAGTATTTGGAAATCAGAATACATTATGTCCTAGATAAATGTCCCATTTTCTAGAATATGTGTCCACATTACCTAGGGATATTTTTAGGAATGTTACTAGGTTTAAGCCTTTCAGCTGTTCAATTTTGTTTTATTTCTATTACTTTGAGCTCAGATACATTTATCACAAACTTTAGATCATAGCCCCTGACTTCAAGGAGCTTACAGTATAGCTGAAAAAGTAAGAAATGTATTCAGAAAACTCTATTATATTATCAGTTCCATGACACCAAGAGTCCTATCTATCTTGTTCATTCCTGTGTCTCCTGTGCTCAGCACAGCCCCCAGAAATATATGAATAAAGCAATCAGTGAACAAAGTAAAACAGGTCATGTGAAATAAATAATGATATAGAATTGAGAAATGGGAAAAATAGAATATAAGTATGATTTCATACTGAATAGGTCATAAAGGCTTAAAGAGGGAGATACTGAATAAATGATAAAATTGAGTCACTAGAAGTCAGACAGAGAAGGAGAAATATTGTATTACATCCCTTATATGTAGAATCTAAAAAGAAATGATGCAAATTAACTTATTTACAAAACAGAAAGAGACTCACAGACTTAGAGAATGAACTTATGATTGCCAGGGGGAAGGATGGGGCGGGGGGTAAGGGATGGTTAGGGAGTTTGGGAAGGACATGTATACACTGTTATATTTAAAATGGATAACTAACAAATACCAGACCACCTAACCTGCCTCTTGAGAAATCTGTATGCAGGTCAGGAAGCAACAGTTAGAACTGGACATGGAACAACAGACTGGTTCCAAATAGGAAAAGGAGTACGTCAAGGCTGTATATTGTCACCCTGCTTATGGGGACAACAGAGGATGAGATAGCTGGATGGCATCACGGACTCGATGGAAGTGAGTCTGAGTGGACTCCAAGAGATGGTAAGGAACAGGGAGGCCTGGCGTGCTGTGATTCATGGGGTCACAAAGAGTCAGACACGACTGAGTGACTGAACTGAACTGAACTGAACTGAACAAAAACCTACTGTATAGCACAGGGAACTCTATTCAATGTTATGTGGTAATCTAGATGGGAGTGGAGTTTGGGCAAGAAATGATGCATATATATATATATGTATTACTGAATCCCTTTGCTGTTCACCTGAAGCTATCACAATGTTGTTAATCAGCTATATCCCAATACAAAACAAAAGGGTTTTTAAAATTGAGTTACTAGAGAAGATGAGAGTGGGTATTTCAGAATAGAGGCAATATAGTCAAAGGCAAAGGAATAGCAATGATCTTGATAGTAGAAAAAATGGCATAAAAGGGTTTGATTTCCATGGAGAAATAGAAAAATAAGAGGTCAGAAGTTGAAAGGATGAACATTTAAGAAAAAAATTGTTGAACTATGTTTTTTATCATCCATACATGGTGAGTTTGACATTTGCAGAACATAACAAGAGAAATCTCTAGACAATCTGAATTTCTGACTTCTGCTTCATTTTAGTCACTCTCTCCTTAAACTTTATAGTTTGGCTCATTGCTACGGCTAAGTCACTTCAGTCGTGTCCAACTCTGTGCAACCCCATAGACGGCAACCCACCAGGCTCCCCCGTCCCTGGGATTCTCCAGGCAAGAACACTGGAGTGGATTGCCATTTGCTTCTCCAATGCATGAAAGTGAAAAGTGAAAGTGAAGTCGCTCAGTCATGTCCGACTCTTCGCGACCCCATGGACTCCAGCCTACCAGGCTCCTCCATCCATGGGATTTTCCAGGCAAGAGTACTGGAGTGGGGTGCCATCACCTTCTCCGATTCTTCTGGCTCATTGATCTACAATTTTATGAACTGAACTAAATGAAGCCCCCCCCCACCACCAAAACACTATGATTTCTAGGATACTTAGGCTTTTGAACATACTGCCTATTCTGCTTGAAACTATCTTTCTAATCTCTTATTCCCTTTCAAGCCCCCTCCCTTGGTTAACTCCTACCCATCCTCAGGTCTCTGATTACATCTTTCCTCTAGAAAGTCCTCCCTGACCTCCTCCAAGATTAGATTGGATGTTCTTTTATGCCCCCATAGTACTCTCTACTTCAATTGCAGCACTTATCACACTGGATAGTAATATTCTGTTTACTGTTTTTATTTACCACCAGTCAATAAACTTGTTGTGTGCAGGAACTGTGCCTTGTTCACTTTTGTATGTCCAGTAGCTGCCAATGCCTGGCACACAGTCAGAACTCAGTAAATATTTGTTGAATAAAAGAATGAATGATATAGAATTAAAGTTAGAAGAAGTGAAATGACTAAAACATAGGTTGAAAGTAACTATATCAGAGATAGTAGCTGAAGCCATGAGAATATGAGTTACCTAAAGAAAAGAAATAAACTGACAGTAGCCAAAGAGTAGCCAGACTTTAGTAGTGACCAGTAAGAATATGAGGAGAAATTGGAGTTAATAAAGAAAACAGAAGGAAATATTGGAAACTTGGGAAGACAATCGGAACAACAAAATATCTTGGAAGCCAAGGTAGGAGTTTTGAGAAGTTTCTGCCACAAGCAGCAAAAAAAACAGAGGATGGGGAAAGGTGGTTGGGTTTCACAATTTTTCAGTAGCAGTTGGAATAGAAGCCTGACTGCAAATAATTAAGGACTGAATTAAGCTACAAAGAAATAGAATCATCTGCATCAGTTTGGGCCCACACAGTAATTTGAATAGGGAGAGTTGAAAGTAAAGAATTATTAGCTATAAGAGTGAATGGTAATGAAGGGATTGGCTGCTGCTGCTGTTGCTAAGTCGCTTCAGTCGTGTCTGACTCTGTGTGACCCCAGAGACGGCAGCTCACCAGGCTCCCCTGTCCCTGGTATTCTCCAGGCAAGAACATTGGAGTGGGTTGCCATTTCCTTCTCCAATGCATGAAAGTGAAAAGCAAAAGTGAAGTCGCTCAGTCGTGTCCGACTCCTAGCAACCCCATGGACTGCAGCCTACCAGGCTCCTCCATCCATGGGATTTTCCAGGCAAGAGTACTGAAGTGGGTTGCCATTGCCTTCTCTATAAGGGATTGGCTAGTAAGAAGTAAAGCCTTTAAAGAATGTTCTTAAAGAATATTCTTAAAGAATAGCAGAAATAAGGAATAACTACTGAGGGCTGAGATAGAGCACCCAAAGTAAAGCATCCCTATTCCACCCCCTGGCCAGGGTTGAGATCCAGACCTCATTGGACTGGGCATTGCCATGACAAAGGAGTCACTGTGATGGTATGCTGATGGAACTTGCTGGAAATTTTCCCTCCAAGGTTTACCAGAAACCACCCTCTAAATTACCTAAGAAAGTTGATTATGTGTAAGTATCAGCTAGAAAAATGCCCATGGGGGATGGAGTCAAGGGAAGCTGTGGGAACTGAACACTGAAAAAGCATCTCCTTTGAAGGAGCTAAGTACTTGGGAAGCTACATGTGCTACAGGAGCCAAGTACTGGAGAAACTGCCCATATACTACATAAGCTAGGCACCAAGGAGGCCTCATGCACTGGAGTCTACATGTGAAATCTCCAGTGAGGCAAATCTGAAGAGAAACTGATATCCTCTTGTGACAACCAGATTTTGTTAGACTGATAAAAGGTTTAGAAAGAAGTAGAATTTGCCTACAACCATCAGAGTCTCCATAAAGCACCCTTGAAGAGAGGAAAGGGGGGAAATGCAGAATTGAGAGCACTATGGAGTAGGGTAGGGATATGTTAGATGAGTATTTGTATTTTAAAAGAGGTAATAGAAATAAGAGATTTCATCTTCATGGATGGATAATGAAAACTGAAATGGATAAAGTAATGGAGTAGAAGCAAAGATTATAGTCACAGAATTTTAGAGTTAGAAGAAATACACTAATTATATAGTTGTTTTCTTAAAGCCTGAATAAGTTAAATGATTTGCCTAAGTTCATGCAGCTAATGACAGAGCCAGAATTAGAACAAAAATTTTCTGACACTAACATTATTCATTATTGTTTGAACTACATCATACTGGAAAGATCTATTGATATTTTGAGAGAAATAAAGCTACTAGAAAATTCATAAGAATTTCAAAGGACAAAGTGTATTTTGATGTCATTAGCTCAGGTAGAAAACAAGTTTACTCAGAATAAGAAATTCACATTATCAGGAATTTTTGTTTGTGATGCACTTAGAAGAAAGAATAGATATTTGGTGATTAGGTGATTTAAAAACGTAAAACAATAAATTGAATGGTCAATATGGACTTTAATGCATCTAAAATTAATTACAGTGAATTTTCAGTTTAATCAGAGAGCTGGGGAAAAGAGGAATTATGGTTCATAGTACCTGATTAATCAGAATTATCCAAAACTTAATGTGAAAATTTTCTCTTACAGTAGTAAATAAGAATGCTGAAATCAACAGTATTTCTTTGAAGACTAAAAATTCTATACTAAGCTTTTATATTGGTGGAGAGGGGTGACAGAACGTGGTCCACTGGAGAAGGGAATGGCAAGCCACTTCAGTATTCTTGCCTTGAGAACCC
>SJYT01027003.1:64047-74670 GCA_006410635.1 Cephalophus harveyi | reverse complement strand
ATTAAACACCACTACAGCATGGATAAACCTTGAGGACACTATACCAAGTGAAATAAATCCATCACATAAAAGCATATAATGTATGATTTAACTTATATAAAGTAGCTAAAATAGTCAAATTCATAGAATTAAAGTAGAATAGTGTTTGTCAGGTGCTGGATGGAGTAGGTAATATGAAGTATTGTTTGATGATTGTATTAGCTTTTATTGTCGGAGAAGGCAATGGCACCCCACTCCAGTACTCTTGCCTGGCAAATCCCATGGACGGAGGAGCCTGGTAGGCTGCAGTCCATGGAGTCGCTAAGAGTCAGACACGACTGAGCGAATTCCCTTTCACTTTGCACTTTCATGATTTGGAGAGGGAAATGGCAACCCACTCCAGTGTTCTTGCCTGGAGAATCCCAGGGATGGGCGAGCCTGGTGGGCTGCCGTCTATGGTGTCGCACAGAGTCGGACACGACTGAAGTGACAGCAGTAGCAGCAGCAGCAGCTTGTATTGTAATATGAAAAGAGTTCTGGAGATGGATGGTGTTGATGGCTTTGAAACAATATGAATTGTTCTTAATACCTCTCAACTTTGCATAAAAAAAATGATAGCATTGGCAAAGCCTCATACCTCTTTTTATATATATTTGGAGAAGAAATGATAATTTTGAGAAACATAAATTCATGCATGACCCAGGGCACTTAAAGTTTCTATTACCTTAAAAAGATTATCTGAAAACAAGAATTGACTAGAATTTCATTAGATAATAATACAAATTAACAGTATATATATATATATATATATTGCTATGGACAGCATATTCAAATGTATTAGAATAACATTTTATCTCCAGGACTGCTAAATAATATAGCATGATATGATGGGGAAAAATATCTAATTGGATGTCAAAAAAACTTGGCTAAGCTCTTTCTTTGGTCTCTACTTTCATAATAGCTTTCATTATTTCACAAATAATGACAGATTATGTCTGGTATTAAGTAAAAATAACTGTTTCTTTGAATATATTTTAGCTTTTTTTATGACCGATAAGTTATTCAACTCACCTGTCTTGACTTCCCCATATATAAATCACTATAATAATAGTATCCATATCACAGACTACTTGAGAAGGTTAAACAAAATTGTACATGGAGTTGCTTAAAAAGAGATACATACAATATTCAGTAGAATAAATGTTCAATGAAATTAGCTTTTTTAAAATTAACTTTAATGGAGTATAATTGATTTACAATGTTGCATTAGTTTTTGCTGTACAGCAACATGAGTCAGACACACATATACATGTACCGTCTCCCTTCTAGACTTCCCATTCAGGTTGCCATAGTGCAATAAGTTGAGTTCTCTGTGCTATACAAGATTCTCAATGATTATCTATTTTATGCATAGTATTAAATAGTGTCAATCTCAATCTCCCAATTGCTGTTTTCCTGTCACCCTTAGTACTCATATGTTTGTTCTTTTTGTCTGTGTCTCTATTTCTCCTTTACAAATAAGATCATCTATACCATTTTTCTCAAGAGGCAGGTCAGGTGGTCTACTATTCCCATCTCTTTCAGAATTTTCCACAGCTTATTGTGATCCACACGGTTAAAGGCTTTGACATAGTCAATAAAGCAGAAATAGATGTTTTTCTGGAACTCTCTTGCTTTTTCCATGATCCAGCGGATGTTGGCAATTTGATCTCTGGTTCCTCTGCCTTTTCTAAAACCAGCTTGAACATCTGGAAGTTCACAGTTCATGTATTGCTGAACCTTGGCTTGGAGAATTTTGAGCATTACTTTACTAGTGTGTGAGATGAGTGAAATTGTGTGGTAGTTTGAGCATTCTTTGGCATTGCCTTTCCTTGGGATTGGAATGAAAACTGACCTTTTCCAGTCCTGTGGCCACGGCTCAGTTTTCCAAATTTGCTGCCATATTGAGTGCAGCACTTTCACAGCATCATCTTTCAGGATTTACTCGATGGACGTGAGTTTGAGTGAACTCTGGGAGTTGGTGATGGACAGGGAGACCTGGCGTGCTGTAATTGATGGGGTAGAAAGAGTGAGACATGACTGAGTGACTGAACTGAACGGAACTGTTATCATTTGTCTAGATTTCACAAATATATGTTAACGTATGATATTTGTTTTTTCTCTTTCTGACTTTCTTCACTCTATGACATGCTCTAGGTCCATCTGCATCTCTACAAATGACTCAATTTTGTTCCTTTTTTCTGACTAATACTCCATTGTCTCTCTCTCTATATATATATGTATACCACATCTTCTTTATCCATTCCTCTGTTGATGAACATTTAGGTTGCTTCTAGTTTCTGCCTATTTTAAATAGTTCTGCTGTGAACATTGGAAAGAATGTATCTTTATGAATTATTGTTTTCTCAGGGTATATGCCCAATAGTGGAATTGTTGGATGATATGCTAGTTCTATTTTTAGTTTTTTAAGGAAAATCTATACTGTTTTCTACAGTGACTATATCAATTTACATTCCCACAAACAATGCAAGAGGGGTCCCTTTGCTCCACACCCGTTGATGATGTGTGAGGTGATTCTTCATTGTAGTTTTGATTTACAGGATGTTGCACATCTTTGCATGTATTTGTTGGTCAGGAGAAATGTCTAATAGATGTTCCACCCATTTTTTTTCTTGTCTGATATTGAGCTACATAAGCTGCTTGTATACTTTGGAGATTAATCTTTTGATAGTTGCTCCATTTGCAAATATTTCCCCCTATTCTAAGGGTTATCTTTACATCTTATTTATGATTTCCTTTTCTGTGTAGAAACTTTTGCATTTAATTAAGTCTCATTTATTTATTTTTGTTTTTATTTTGATTACTCTAGGAGATGGGTCAAAAAAGATTTTGCTACAACTATGTCAAAGTGTGTTCTTCTTATATTTTCCTCTAAGAGTTTTATACTGGGTGGTCTTATATTCAGGTCTTCAATCCATTTTGAGTTTATTTTTATGTATGGTGTTAGAGAATGTTCTGATTTCATCCTTTTACACTAAGCTTTCCAGTTTTCCCACACCACTTACTAAAGAGAATATATTTTCTGCATTGTATATTCTTGTCTTAGAAATAAAGTGGAGCCAGAGATAGAGAAAGTAAAAGAAATGTTTAAAAAGGACCCAGAATAACTGAAGAACAAGCAATCAATGATGAACAACCCAATAACTGAAATGAAGAATATACTAGAAGGAATCAATTAGTAGAATAGCTGAGGCAGAAGAGCAGATAAGTGAGCTGGAAGATAGAATGATGGAAATAAATGCTAAGGAGCAGGATGAGAGAGAATAGAATGAAAAGAAATGTGTACAGTCTCAGAGACCTCTGGGCAACATTAAAAGCATCAGCATTTGAAGTATAGGAGTCTTAGAAGAAGGAGAGAAAGGGAAAGGGTCTGAAAAAATATTTGAAAAGATTATAGTCAAAAATGTCCCTAATATGGGAAAAGAAAGAGTCGATCAAGCCCAGCAATCACAGAGAGTCTTATACAGGATAAACTCAAGGAGTTTAGATACATAAACATGTATCAAAACACATTTGATTAACCATTTGATTAACACAAGTTAATCAAACTAACAAAACTTAAATACAAATAAAAAATATTAAAACAGCAAGGGAAAATCAACAAATAACCTACAATGAAACTCCTATAAGGTTAACAGCTGAGCTTTCAGCAGAAACTCTGAAGGCCAGAAGGGAATAGCAAGACATATTTAAAATAGTGAATGGGAAAAATGCTACCCAGCAAGAATCTCATTCAGATTCGATAGAAAAATCAAAACCTTTACAGACAAGCAAAAGCTATTGGAATTCAGCACCACCAAACTAGTTTTACAACAACTGCTAAAGGAACTTTTCTAGGTAGGAAACACATATACAAAAAAAAAGAAAAAAGTCTACAAGAGTTTAGGTACTTTTGATGAAACTTACATTAAAAAAAATTAATTTTTTTGATGATACTGATCAAATGCCAGTCACCTTTCTAAGTACTATATTTGTATTAATTATTTTAATACTAACAAGAATATGTTGTACATACTTTTTTCTTTTTTAAGTTTTTGACTGTACTGCACAGCATGCTGGACTTTAGTTCCCAGATCAGAGATCAAACTAGTGCCCCCTGAAGTACAAGTTCAGAGTTTAACCATTGAGGAGTCCACCAGGGAAGTCCCAAAGCTATAAATACATTTATCATTCTTCACCCCTATCTTACACCAGAGCAAAATTAAGCATAGATATTATATCATGGAATGATATGAAATCCTGAAGTATGATTCATATTATTCATAATTATACTAATCTATAATTTCCTTCAACAGCAGAACTTTCTATGCATGACATTTTAAAAACCAATGAGAAACTTTACATAACAGAAAAATTGTACACATGAACTGGAATGATAGAATATTGACCTATAATGTAGATTATGATAAACTGGTGATATACTTCCTTGACAGAATAAATAATTCAATATTTTACTTTTTAAATATTATGGAATTAGTGTTGAGTCTTTAAGCAACCAGGGAAGGTAGGATAATCATTTTCATGTGAAGAATATTTAGACATAGAGAGTGCTAGAAAATAGGAAACATCATTAGTTCCACTAGATTAACATTGTTAATATTTTATTTTGTTGTCATGTAATACAACTTGCTGCTGATTTTTTTTGTGTGTGTGATTGTTAAAATTTGTAGCACTTTTCAGAGCTACATTTCCACACAATTTTGTCAACAAGTACACATTTGTTTTCCTTTGTAAGTTATTCATAGGAATGTGGAGGAAAGACATATGAAAATACACAAACGAATACGGCCACAGTTTAGAGTCAAGATTAAAAAATTCTATCAAAATGAAGGAAACTGGTAGTGGAGATTTTAGCATAACACTTTTTAAGTATGTTCCACGTGCCAAATATATATTCTATTCTAAATTACAAATATTTTATATTAATTATCTAACTTAATCCATAAAACAACATTAGGAAGGAGTAAGAGTTACAAATCCTCTTTTGTAGATAGAGGCTCTGAAACACATGTTGCCTTGCAGATATTGTTAACAAATATTGAATAGCAGATTTTGGATATAGTTATTAAATGAGGTGCCAAGGAAAGAGCAGGGTCAAGCTTTTTTACTTTAGTACAATTTTTTTCCCATTATACAATAGTATGTTATATTTGAGTTCTGGTTAAGGATGTCATGCAATTTATATGGAAATGATCTTCATATTAAAACAAAATTTTGATCACTTAGTGCTTTATTCAATTTTCTTCTAATGAAACTGTAATTCTCTCCAATAAACAGAGCCCATTTTAATTTTCTTGATTCTCTATTTGTGTAAAACTTCTATAATTGCTATGATTCTGGCCACCATTTTGCATATATTCAATCTTGATTTCTATTACTGTTTACCCCCACCTTAAAAGAACTTGATATTTTAGAAGCATATTGTACTGGTTTCTGTTTCCTTGTGTGTTTCAGTTAAACCTTCCAAATGCAATTTTTTTAATTTATTTCCACAATAAACTGATTCATTCTTTAAAATATGGCTTAAGGGAATTCCTTGGAGGCCCAGTGATTAGGACTACAGGCTTTAACAGCTGAGAGCAGAGAACTAAGATTTCACATACAAGCCTTTAGGTGCAGCAAAAATAAATCAATGCATAATATTTTAAAATAAAATAAAAAATAAAAGGATGTTCCCTTATAAAAAATAAAATATCACTTCACCCTACTCCCTCCTATGTCCCTCCTATGTCCCTTGTCTTAAATCTTCCTTATGATAATTTTTCATCCAAGTATTTAACACTATTTATTAATTAAAGACCTATTATATTGGCACTTTCTCAACTATTGAATACAAAATTTCTGTTTGAACTCAAATTTTTGACCTTTGACCTATATTTTAAAACATAAAGATATAATGCCTTTATTTAAACTTTTAAAGGTTTTTTTTTTTTTCTTCCTTTTCAAATAGATGGAAAAATTCCAGGGGAATAATTCAGACTTTATTTTTGCTGCATCAATGGCAACCCACTCCAGTGTTCTTGCCTGGAGAATCCCAGGGACGGGGGAGCCTGGTGGGCTGCCATCTATGGGGTCGCACAGAGTCGGACACGACTGAAATGACTTAGCAGCAGCAGCAGCAGCAGCAGTTATTAGTTTAGGAAAATTTTAAGAATTAAAGGCACTCAGTATGTGCTGATTAATTTGTTGCCTGGCTATATATTATACTTTAGTTTCTATTTAGTAAAATGTAGATTTTCTTTAAGGTACTAAGAAATGTATATCTGGAGATAAATAAAAATGTCATATTATTTTATTTCATTGAGACAAAAAGTAAATTTTCCTAAACAATTGAACTATATATATGTATAGATGACATATATTATTGCCTTAAAAATCTGTTATTGTTTTTAATTGCAAAGTCATGTCTGACACATTTGCCACCCCATGGACTGTAGCCTGCCAGGCTTCTCTGTCCATGGAATTTTCCAGGCAAAAACACTAGAGTGCATTGGTATTCCTTCTCCAGGAGATCTTCCCAACTCAGGGATTGAATGCACATCTCCTGCTTGGCAGGTGGATACTTAACCATGAAGCCACCTGTGAAACTCACCTTATAAATATTTGTTTATATAATACATGCTATTCAACAATTATATGTGTGTGCTTTTGAAACATATAGGGACGTCTTTCATTGTTGTATTCATGTTAGAAGAAAATGTGCAAAATTTAAATTTCCTGGAATTTCTGTCTAGCCTATATGCAATATATAAGTTTTATAAACACACACACACACACACACACACAGGGAGCAATAAAAAAAGCAAGGGAATTCCAGCAAAACATCTACTTCTGCTTCATTGACTACACTAAAGCATTTGACTGTGTGGATCACAACAAACTGTGGAAGATTCTTAAAGAGATGGGAATACCAGACCTACCTGCCTCCTGATAAACTTGTATGCAGGTCAAGGAGCAACAGTTAGAACTGGACATGGAACAACAGACTGGTTCAAAATTGGGAAAGAAGTGTATCAAAGCTGTATGTTGTCATCCTGTTTATTTAACTTGTGCAGAGTACCTCATGCAAAATGCTGGGCCATATGTAGGACAAGGCGGGATAAAGATTGCTGAGAGAAATATCAGTAACCTCACATATGCATATGGCATCACCCTAATGGCAGAAAGTGAAGAAGAACTAAATAACCTTTTGATGAAGGTGAAAGAAGAGAGTGGAAAAACTGGCTTAAAACTCAATTTTCAGAAAAAAACTATGATCATGGCAACTGGTCCCATCACTTCACGACAAATAGATGGGGAAAAACAGAAACAGTGTCAGACTATTTTTTTCAGTTTCAAAATCACCAGGGATGGTGACTGCAGCCATGAAATTAAAAGATGCTTGGTCCTTGGAAAAAAAGCTATTACAAACCTAGACAGCATATTAAAAAGCAAAGATATGACTTTGCAGACAAAGGTCTGTATAGTCAAAGCTATGATGTTTCCAGTAGCCACGTACAAATGTGAGAGTTGGACCATGAAGAATGCTGAAAGCCAAAGCACTGATGCTTTTGAGCTGTGGTGTTGGAGAAGACTCTTGAGTCCCTTGGACAGCAAGGAGATCAAACCAGTCAATCATAAAGGAAAACAGTCCTGAATATCCATTGGAAGGACTGATGCTAAAGCTGAAGCTCCAATACTTTGGCCACCTGATGCAAAGAATTATTCACTGGAAAAGACTCTGATGCTGGGAAAGATTGAGGGAGTGACAGATGAGGAGATGTTTGGATGGAATCATCAACTCAATGGACATCAGTCTGAGCAAACTCTATGAGTGATGGACAGGGAATCCTGGTGAATACAGTCCATGGGTTTGAAAAAGTCAGACATGACTGAATGACTGAATAAGATAGTCCAGGTGATAAAGAATCTGCCTTGAATGCAGGACACCCAAGTTCAATCCCTGGGTGGGGAAGATCCCCTTGAGAAGGGAATGACTATCCATTCCAGTATTCTTGCTGGAGAATTCCATGGACAGAAGCATCTGGCAAGCTTCAGTTCATGGGTCCCAAAAATAGCTGAGAAAGAAGAGAAGTGAAAGGCAAAGGAAAAAGTGAAAGATATATTCAACTACATGCAGAGTTTCAGAAAATGACAAAGAGAGGTAAGAAAATCTCCTTAAGTGAACAGTTCAAAGAAATAGAAGAAAACAATAAAATGGGAAAGACTAGAGATTTCTTCCAGAAAATTGGAGATACCAAGGGAATATTTCACGAAAAGATGGGCACAATAAAAGAGAGAAACATAAAGAACTTAACAAAAGCAGAAGACATTAAGAAGAGGTGGGAAGAATGCGAAGAAATTACACAAAAAAAGGTCTTAATGACCCAAAAAACCATGATGGTGTGGTCACTCACCTAGAGCCAGACATCCTGGAGTGTGAAGTCAAGTGGGCCTTAGTAAGCATTACTAGGAACAAAGCTAGTGGTGGTGATGGAATTCCATCTGAGCTATTTAAAATCCTAAAAGATAATACTGATAAAGTGCTGCACTCAATATGCCAGCAAATTTGGAAAACTCAGTAGTGTTCCAGCAGGACTGGAAAAGGTCAGTTTTCATTCCAATCTCAAAGAAAGTTAATGTCAGAGAATGCTCCAACTACTGTACAATTGTTCTCATTTCACATGCTACCAAGGTTATGGTCAAAATACTGCCAGGCTTCGGCAGTACAAGAGCCAAGAATTCCAGATGTACACATTGGGTTTAGAAAAAGCAGAGGAACCCAAGATCTAATTGCCAACATTTTCTGGATCATAGAAAAAGGAGATTTCCAATAAATTATCTACTTCTCCTTTATTGACTATGCTAGAGCCTTTGACTGGAGAAGGTGATGGCACCCCACTCCAGTACTCTTGCCTGGAAAATCCCGTGAATGGAGGAGCCTGGTAGGCTGCAGTCCATGGAGTCACGAAGAGTTGGACACAACTGAGCGACTTCACTTTCACTTTTCACTTTCATGCATTGGAGAAGGAAATGGCAACCCACTCCAATGTTCTTGCCTGGAGAATCCCAGGGATGGGGGAGCCTGTTGGGCTGCCATCTATGGGGTCGCACAGAGTCGGACACGACTGAAGTGACTTAGCAGCAGCAGCGGCAGAGCCTTTGACTGTATGGATCACAAAAGACTGTGGAAAATTCTTAAAGAGATCAGAGTACCAGAACACCTTTCCAGTCTCTGGGGAAATCTGTATTCAGAACAAGAAGCAACAGTTAGAACCAGACATAGAACAAAGGACAGATTCAAAATTGGGAAAGGAGTACCTCAAGGCTGTATATTGTCACCGTGCTTATTTAACTTATATGCAGAGTGCATCATGTGAAATGCTGTGCTGGATGAAGCACAAGCTAGAAGCATGATTGCTGGGAGAAATATCAACAACTTCAAACATGCAGATGATAACATTCTAATGACAGAAAGCAAATAGGAACTAAAGAACCTCTTGATGAGGGTAAAAGAGCAAAGTGAAAAAGCTGGCTTAAAGTACAACATTGAAGAAACTAAGATTATGGCATCTGGGTCTCACTTCAAGTATGCCCTCATGGCAAATAGCTGGGAAACAATGGAAACAGTGACCAAATTTATTTTCCTGTGCTCCAAATTCACTGCAGATGGTGCCTGCAGCCATGAAATTAAAAGACACATGCTCCTTGGAAGGAAAGCTAGGACACATTGTGTATTAAAAAGCAGAGACATCACTTTGCTGACAAAAGTCTGTATAGACAAAGCTATGGTTTTTACCACAGTCGTGTGTGGATGTGAGAGTTGGACCATAAAGATGGCTGAATGCCAAAGAAAGGATGCTTTTAGAAGACTGTGCTGGAGTAGACTCTTGAGTGTCTCTTGAACATCAAGCAGATCAGACCAGTCAATTCTAAAGGGAATCAATCCTGAATATTCACTGGAAGGACAAATGCTGAAGCTGAAGCTCCAATACTTTGGCCAGTTATATATAGAAAATAGACTCACTGGAAAATATCCTGATGCTGGTAAAGACTGAAGGTAGGAGGAGAAGGGGCAACAGAGGATGAGATGGCTGCAGGGCATCATGGACTCAATGGACATGAATTTGAGCAAACCTCTGGAGACAGTGAAAGTGAGAGCTGCTCAGTCGTGTCTGACTCTTTGTGACCCCCTGGACTATACACTCCATGGATTTCTCTAGACCAGAACACTGGAGTGGGTAGCCTTTCCCATCTCCTGGGGATCTTCCTAACCCAGGGACTGAACCTAGGTCTCCCACATTGCAGGTGGATTCTTTACTGGTGGAGCCACAGGGAAGCCCAGGACATAGTGAAAGACAGGGAAACTTGGCAGGCTGCAGGCCATGGGATCACAAAGAATGAGCCATGACTCTAGGACTGAACAACAATATCAAACATATATAATAAATATATGAATATATATATATATATTTTACATATATATGTATACATAAAGCAGTCTTTACCCTGCTTTCTTTTGAAATTCATCACTCTTTTAATGGATAAAATACAATGTGATTATTGGAATTTCCTTTAAAGAATTCATAGTTTCAGTCATGACTT
>SJYT01027003.1:45286-63966 GCA_006410635.1 Cephalophus harveyi | reverse complement strand
CTGCCCTAGGGAATAATTTTATAATATTGTAATTCTTTTCTATGGCCCTGCCTGAAGTCATTGACAATTAAATGCTATTACTATAAAGTTGATATCTCCTCCTATTTCAGACTTTAGTCTTTGAAGGTACTAAGAACTATTAGGCCAATTTTTTAAATATAAATTTATACAAATTTTGGTTGTAAAACAGTATCATGTTATGCTTTAAATTTTAATTGGGGGCACTGAAATTATTTCAATAACTACTATAATGAAAGAAAAATGCTATTTTTATTGAATTATTGCTGATTGTTGAAGACTTGTTTTAGTGTTTGAACTTTCAATGTTGGGTTCATTACTTTTTCTTTTTTAAGTTGATTACTCAGTATGAATTGAGAAATACTTTTTCTATCTGCAATAGCGATTTAGGTAGTTATGAAAACTATTATATGATCACATTTCTTTAGGTACACAGTAACTTGAAATTTTCATCCCATTTTTTTTTAATGTGTATGAAAGTCTTTAATTGATAGAGTATCTGTGGTTGTAAATAACCACCTTTGCTGAGGTCCGGACAGTAGGTCACTTTCTTTGTTTAGCTGATTTACATAACTGGACATGCTTCATATGATAACAGTACTTACAAATGGCAAAAATTGGAAATTCTATCTGAATATCAATACTTTGGCCACCTGATGAGAAGAGCTGACTCATTTGAAAAGACCCTGATGCTGGGAAAGATTGAAGGCAGGAGGAGAAAGGGACAATAGAGGATGAGAAGTTTGGATGGCATCACTGACTCAAGGGACATCAGTTTGAGCAAACTCCGTGAGTTGGTGATGGACAGGGAGGTATGGCATGCTGCAGTCCATGGAGTCACAAGGAGTCGGACATGACTGAGCCATTGAACTGAACTCATCTTATATTTAGTAAGATTAGACTACATAGCAATATATTATGGTTTGTGGTATAAAGTGATATTTGTAGCATATTGTAGCATATGAATAAATGATGTTTTATTATTGATAGTTTAAGAAAATATGTTTCTTTGCTATCTATTTATGTATATTTGTGTTTATATTTCTAGTGTCTCAAAATAGTTTTTCTTTCATTGCTTTCATTTCCCTGAAGATTTTAGGGAAATGCTCCAAGAACAACTCCTAATCTAAACTTGAATTTGCACGTCTTAATTGCATTGTGTTTGGTATGGTATGTGTAATTTAACTCTATTGCTACTTGCAAGTTACAGTGAAGTTTGGTTACTGCATCAGTATGGAGGAAAATGTTGCTGAAAATACAACCAGAAAGGAATGCTTTATGATTTGAACTATATAATATTACTAAAATGTTATGTCTCACATTAAAATATTATAGGTGTGTACACACAAATTCATGTACCTCTTATTACATTCACACTTTTGTGCACAGATGCATATAGGAGTCTGTTTTTGTGCAATATATAAACAGTCACAAACACACATTATTTTGCAGCTTGTTTTTTGTATTTGTATGCATAAATGGTGCAACATCATTTCTCAATAACTTTTTAGGGGGAAAATGTTACTTGAATTAAAAAAAAAAAACTTAATCATGGGTATCTAATTCCAGATAGAAGTATGAGTTCCCAGGAGAAACACACACAATTCTAATTAAGCTGTGACGTAGCCAACTTCTATTTCTAACAGTAATGCAACATCCAATATCCGCTTTAGCATTAAAAATTGATTTAAGGAGCATAAACTGACTTTTGATTAAATACAAGATTACATGGAACAGACCTTGGCAATTAGATGATTGCAAATAGAATAGTTGACAACCAAGTTTACCAAGGGCTCCAGCTGTGACTGGGTAGGAGGGCTCAATCTCAAGGAAGGAATTTACAAGTCTTGTTCTTTACTGAATCTCCTACTGAGTTTTTACTCTGAGGTAGGCAATTCATTTTCTACATATTTCCACATTAGCTATAATGGCAAGATTATAGACACCTGTATTAAATGTTTGCAATAATTAAATATTCCTCTAATATTTTCATTGCATTATTATAATAGTCACTTAGGAAGCAAATCAGATATCAAGTTTTCTTAATAATGAGCATAAGATTTATCATCCATTGACTATCTCTATTTCTGTGCTTGATTGTTTAGAGGATCTCAAAAAAACTGTTTGCTTTCACAATTCCTGCAACCCTGTATTATAATTTAGGGAAAATCCAGTATCTCTGTAAAGCCATTAAACACTAACCCAACAATATATTTGAAAATTCAGCAATGTTCATTTTAGAAACAACGTGTTAAATTTATTTTCCACTCAGTTATTTTTAATTTAAAATATTTAACTTGATACTCAAGATGTCTAATTGCCTAGAAAAAAATTATAGGAGATGGGTTTCCTTTTTAATTTTTAATTTTTATTTTTTTGTCAACTAGGAATGAAAGAATGGATTTATGTATGGGGTATGGTCATCTTAACAAACAGCAATAGTGCATAGCAGGGGTTAGCTTCAAGTTTTTGATTAAATAACAAAATTTAAATTAACCATGGTCATTTGAATTAATATGATGGATAGTGTTGGACACAACTAAATGACTGAACTGAGGGTCTTTCAACAAAAATCACACAATTCAAGCAAAATTGCTTATTAGATTAAGAAATTGTAATAAAAAAGAAAAAAAAAATACCACTCCAGCCAGCCTACTTCTTTTCTTTCTTGGAAATAAAAATAAGAGAATTGTAATTTATATATATTCAAATCCATATTTCTGCTTATAAAATAAACATTTAAAAAAGTTATCCCAACGTGATGTCATGGTTTCCTTATCAGCATACTTTTAAGACTTGACTCTGAATCTTAAAATTCACACAATTATTACTGTTTGTAGGGAGGGTAGGGATATGGTGACAAAACAGCCTTTTACCAAAGAAAAAGCAGAAATAATTAAGAAAAAATCCATAATAAATGAACAAATGTACTTAACACTTTGTATGAAAATCACTTTAAGCAAACAAAGTTGTCAATCTGACTGGGATAAAGTATAGATAAGAAACAAAGCATTTAGGAAAAGCACAAATAATGGCTATTATGGTGATTATTATTATTTATATCATATATTCCAGCCCAAATCAATGATTTCTACTTTTTTGCATATATGGGTTCTCCTACGTGGAATGATCTTCTCCTCATATCTATTAACTCTCGGTGATTCATTTAAAGTTTAAATCTACCACTGAACACAAATATCCCTTAATTCAAGGTAGGAAAAGCATTTCTCTAGTTTTATTAAAGGATTCTAATGTCTTATTCATGTTTCCTTTTGAATATGGCTTGTTATTGTTTAAATTAGTGTCATGTGGTAAATTCCCAGAACTTACTCATCTTCTAACTGGAAGTTTGTACCCTTTTACCAACACCTCCCTCCCATGTCTGCTATTCCCCAGACCCTGGTTACCACCATTCTACTCTTTTCTATGAGTGTAGCTTGTTTTGGCTTCATAAGTAAGTGATAGCATACATTATTTGTCTTTGACTTATTTCACTTAGTATAATGCACTCAAGGGCCATCAAGATTGGCACAAATATCTGGACTGTCTTCTCTATATGACTGAATAATATTCCATTGTCCACATACTATGTCTTTTTTATCCAATCATGTGTTGACTGTCAGTTTATTTCAGTATTTTTACTTTATTGAATAATCTTTTAATGAAATTGGAGTGCAGGTTTCCCTTTAAAATATAGTTTTCATTTGGATATATACCCATATATGGGATTCTGGATTTATATGGTAGTTCCTATTTTTAACTTTTGCAGGATCTTCATACTGTTTTTTATAATGTCTATAACGTTTATATATCCTACCATTCATGTATGTATTGGCCATTTGCATGTCTTCTTTGGGAAAATGTCCAATCAGTTTCCATTTCCATTTTTAAATTGAATTGTTTATTATTTTCTTAATCAATTATGAGTTCTTTATATATTTCAGATATTAATCCCTATCAGATATATGGTTTGGAAATATTTTCTCCCACTATATAGGTTGTCTTTTCATATTCTTGATGTTTCTTTTGCTGTGAAGATTTTTTTTCCCCAATATGATGTAAACTGTTTAAAGGCAAGGACTATGCTTCATTCAATTTAACATTCCAAATTCCTAATTAACAAAAATTCATACAACAAGTATTTGTCTAATTAATTAAGGAATGATGCATAAATACAAGAAGATATGATACTTTTTAGTTTAAGGGTAAAACCACAATATTTTAGANCCCAATATGATGTAAACTGTTTAAAGGCAAGGACTATGCTTCATTCAATTTAACATTCCAAATTCCTAATTAACAAAAATTCATACAACAAGTATTTGTCTAATTAATTAAGGAATGATGCATAAATACAAGAAGATATGATACTTTTTAGTTTAAGGGTAAAACTACAATATTTTAGAGTGCAGAAAGAAGACAAAGCAAATAAATTTGATTCCAATTAAATTCAACAAATATTGCATGTATACTGTGTGTCAGTGTTACCAGATTTGGGGAGAGTCAAGGAGGACCTTCCCTCGTGGGTCTCTATTCTTGGAAAGGAAACAAAGAAGAATCTGAGGTCTTACCAGTGACAAAAACAAGTTTATTAAAGAACACCTCAAAGGAGGTGTGGGCCAAACGGAGAGGCACTGGTACTAGAATGATGCTGTGTGAGGTTTATAAGACAGGGTTTTGCATATTCATTTAGGTAGGAGTGGATTAACAGTTTTGATTAACAGTGGCAAGTTGCATAACAACAGGCTCTATTGCACATGTCTTTTCCTTAATCATCTGTTATAATCAGACATATGTATGTAGAAAGCAAATATAAATAGATTTTACAATGGTTTTTCAGAGATCAACAGATTGCCCTTTTTTACATAAAAAATTTATTTTTAAAGAAATACATAATTTCATTGTTGACTATTTTAAAATGAACACTTTAAAAAATTTTCAAATAGTTAAAAGTAATCCTAAGGTACAAAAATGGAAGGGAATGACAGGGCTTGCCATATATAAGGAAAGGAATAGTAGGCATTTTATTGGTGTTTAAAATCATAGCGTTCCCTTTGGAAATACAATACCAGATTATGTGCGAATGATTTTATCCAGGATTTGAAAACTGCTGCAGATATTATACCAATCCTGATCAAATGACTGATCATTTTGAAACAAAGAAAATGAGTAAATCATATAAAGATGAATGTGATAGAAAAATGCAGATACCTTTAGTGACTAATCTGTCAAAGTTATTTACTATTACATAAGCATAATATTAGAATTAACGTTATGAACAATTTTGTTTTGTTGTATTTAAGCTTTGTTGTTTAGTTACTAAGTTGTGTCTGACACTTCTGCGACCTCATAGACTGGAGTCCACAGACTCCTCTGTCCATGGAATTCTCCAGAGAAGACTGCTGGAGTGGGTTGCCATTTCTTTCTCCATTGGATCTTCATGTCCCAGGGATCGATTGAATCTACATCTCCCACATTGACAGAAGCCATCAGGAAAGCCACTGTGTGCAAATGTGAAAAGTGAAAGTGAAAGTCGCTCAGTGGATCCCATGGACTGGGGCCTGCCAGGCTCCTCTGTCCATGGAATTCTCAGGCAAGAATACAGAAGTGAATAGCTGTTCCTTTCTACAGGGGATCTTCCCAACCCAGGCATGGAATCCAGATCTACCACATTGCAGGTGGATTCTTTACCATCTGAGCCACCAGGGAAGCCCTGGTGGTTTGCATGTGTAGTAAATCATAAACTTTCACATAATTAAAGCTCAGGTGGATAAAACATAAAATCTAGTTTTTCTAATGAAATCATTTTCATGAGAGTTTATGTTTCGAACAGTGAAGGGATACAGAATGGTTTCTTTCAGTTTATCAATGTCATATTGTGGTTTGAAAAATCATTTCATTAAACTGTATGAATCTGTCAGTTTATTTATTTATTGACCTACTTTGTACAGAAGTACGTGCTTTGTCATGTTTTTCCCCAAGTTTGTGGCTTATCTTTTGATTATCTTCGAAAAGCAGAAGGGTTTATTATTATTAAATTGCAAGTCACCATTTTTTCCTTTCATGAATTATGCTTTTGGTATTGCACCTAAAGACTCATCACAAAACCTATAATAATCTGGATCTTCTTCTATGTATTCTTCTTAAATTTTACAGTTTTCCATTTTAAATTAGTGTCTGTGATCCATTTTCATTTAATTTTTGTAAAAGGTATAATGCTTGAGTATAGTGTTGTTGTTGTTGTTGTTTTCTCATATGGACATCCACTTGCCCATATGGACATCTAGTGTTGTTTATTGAAAAACCTATTTTCTTTTCTCCGTTGAGTTGTCTTTGCTTTTTTGTTAAAGATCAGCTAACTGTATTTATGTGAATCTATTTCAGGATTCTAGATTGGATGACTTTTTACCTTTTTGAAAAATACTGGTCAAACATGTATAATATTCTCCTAGTGGAGTTTTCTGATATCTTTCTCATTATTAGACTGTAATTACCTTGGCTACCTGATGAGAAACAATGACTCATTGGAAAAGAACCTGATGCTGGGAGAGTTTGAAGGCAAAAAGAAGGGAGCAGCAGAGGATGAGATGATCAGATAATACCACCAACTCAACTGACAGGAAGTTTTAGCAAATTCCAGGAGATAATGGAGGACAGGGAAGTCTAACGTGCTGCAGTCCATGAGGTCACAAAGAGTCAGACATGACTGAGTGACTGAACAACAATAAGGATGAATATAGGGATGAAGCCAAGAAAAAGAAAAATTTCAAGAAGGCCCATGTAAGCAAATAGATCAAACTCATTAAATAGAGAAGAAAACAGAAATGGACACAAGACTGGATAATAGGGGCACATTTTATAAGTTGATAAATAGGATTCAGCAAAATAGTGCCAAAGTGCAAGTAGTTGACAAAAAAATTAAAGGAGAAAAAGTCAAGAGAAAAACTATGGACACTGTCACTGAACTTTTGCCCTGGAGAATACAGTAAGGATGTATCACAGAAAGGGAATATAAGGGTAAGAGACAAAATGTTTTTTCAGGAAATTTTAAAGCACAACTTTCTAATAAAAATAATTCATGATTAAAAATTAATGTCACAGGAGAGGATTGGAGTAATTTTTGAATCAAAGTTTTTATTTAAGTAAACCTCAGTTCAGTTCAGTTCAGTTCAGTCGCTCAGTCGTGTCTGACTCTTTGTGACCCTATGAGTCGCAGCATGCCAGGCCTCCCTGTTCATCACCATCTCCCGGAGTTCACTCAGACTCATGTACTAATGCTTTAAATTTATATATCATTGAGTGCAATGACAAATTTAAATTAATTTCTTTTCTGGATATAAGCATAGAAGTCCACTTTATCTATTATGTATAGCATAGGCATTTTCACCACTGACAGTAAATTATAACAGCAAAGTAGGTATATTGTTTTAACCTCAAACACTTAACAAATAACTGCAAACTATATAGATACTGTATCTATATACTAATAAATATGTAGTAATAATTCTTCCCTATGATTATATCCTCGGTAAGATATAAGATAAAATTTTGTTTATGTATAAATGTATGCTATGTTATAAAATATGTTATTTCAAACAATGTTTAAAAAATATCCAGTTATACATGTTAAATATTCTTGCTATGCTTTTTTTTTTTTAACTGATTTGGGTGGTTACATTACAGATAAATGGCTAAATATTTAATGTAAATAGTCACCCACATTAAAAAAATTCTAAGCACAGATGTGCTTCTCATATAAATTAATTCAAAATGGATCATGTAGCTGTATGGAAAAACACAAAAGGACTGCCCAGGTGGTGCTGGTGGTAAAGAATACTCTTGCCAATGCAGGAGATGCAAGAGACACAGGTTCAGTGCTTGGGTTGGGAAAATCTCCTGGAGGAGGTCATAGGAAACCACTCCAGTATTCTTGCTGGAAAATCCCATGGACAGAGGAGCCTGGCAGGATATGGGGTCACAGTCCATGGGGTCACAAAGAGTTGGACACCATGGAAGCTACTGAGAATGAGCACAAAACCACACAAAAAATATAAAACTCTTAGAAGATAGCTTAGGAGAAAAGCTAGAGACTTTATGTAGACTTAAAGCTTTTAAGATATACTACCAAAGGAATATCCATGAAAGAAATAAGTGATAAGTTTGATTTCATTAAAATTAAAATTATGCTCTGTGAAAGTTAATGTCAAAAGAATGAGAAGACAAGCCAAATACTGGGAGAAAATATTCCTGTATGATACATCTGATAAAGGATGGTCATCTCAAAATTACCAAGAACTCTTAAAACAGCAATAATAATACAGAACAAACAAAAAATCCTGAATTAAAAATGAGCCGAAACCCTTAACAAATACCTCACCAAAGGAGAGATACAGATGGCAAATAAGCAGATGAAAATAAATTCTGTACTATATATCATCAGGGAAATATAAATTAAAACAACAATGAAATATCACTGCACACTTAGTAGAATGGCTAAAATCCAGATGCTGATATACCAAAAGCTGCCGAGAATGTGGAGATGCAATAGGAACCCTAATTTATTGCTGGTGGGAATTCAAAATGGTACAGTCACTTAGAAAGACTGAGAGTTTCTTACAAAACTAAATATACTCTTACTATCTGATTTAGCAATCGTACTCCTTGGTATTTACTAACAGTAATTATATGTGCACAAAACCTGCACACAGGTATTTGTAGCAGCTGTATTCACAGTTGCCAAAATTTAGAGGCAACTTAGGAGTTCTTAAGTAGATAAAAGGATACATAAACTGCAGTGCATTAGACACTGGAGCATTCTTCATTACTAAAATAAGCTATCAATGAATTGAAATGCATGAATGGAGAAATTTTAAATGCATATTACCAAGGAAAAGAGGCCAATCTAAAAAGATCGTACATACTGTAATCTTACATACTGTACAAATCCAACCATGTGACATTCTGAAAAAAGACCAAACAATGGAAAGAGTAAAATGATCAGTGGTTGACAGATATTGGTAGAGGAAGGATGAATAGGAAGAATACAGAAAAATTTAAGGAAGTTAAAATGCTCCGCACAACACTATAATGTCATTAAACACTTGTCCAAAGTCATAGAATGTACAACACCAAAAGTGAAATGTAATGCAAATTTTGGACTTTGGATGATTACAATTGGTGATGTAAATTTGCAGTTATAACACATGTAGTACGCTGCTGGGAAATGTTGCTAAGGTGTGTACCTACACCTGTGTAGAGACCAGGGATATAAGAGAAATATCTATATCTTCCCCTTAATTTTGTTCTGAAACTAATATTGCTCTCAGAATACAGTCTTAAAGAATTTAATATATAAAAATTCACAAAAATAAAAATGAAAGTTATCTTTGAAAAATTTTGAATCATTCTGTAAATTATTCTATTCAAAAATTTAATATCTGACAGTCATATGGAATGTTTTCATGAAACTGGTATTATCTCCATATCAAAACCAGACAAAAAGAGTATAAAAGGAAAAAAAATTAATACCAGTACCCCTCAAAAATATAGACACAGTTGTTTATCCTAGTAATATTTGCAAATAGCTTTTAGAAATATACAAAAGGAATTTCATACTTTTACAATTTAGATTTATTCTGTGAATGCAAGGGTAATATGTAGAAATGGAAAGAATTGTCAAAACAAACAAAAATTAAAAAAAAAAAACTATTAGAAAACTGGCAAAAGAAGAGATTACACTGATTCATCAAAAAGGTATGTGGAAGCATTATTAAGATATTGAACATTAGCAACCAATAGGGAAATGTAAATTAGATGGCAAAGATCTATCTTGACACATTTATCAAAATAATCCATCTTCCCCCAAAAATGTGACACCACATAATGCTGGCAAGAATACAGAAAAACAGTCTTTCATACATTTCTGGTGGGAACATATTTGGCACAGAAATCTGAAAGAACACTTTGGCTGTCTGGAAAACATACATTTGTATATGACTCAACAATCACAGTCTTGGGAATTTATCACAGAGAAATGAAACTTCAGCTTGATTTTATTCAGTCACTCAGTCATATCTGACTCTTTGCGACCTCATGGACTGCAGCTTACCAGCCCTCTCTGTCCATCACCAACTCCCAGAGTTTACTCAAACTCATGTCCATTAAGTCGTTGATGCCATCCAACCATCTCATCCTCTGTCTTCCCTTTCTCCTCCTGCTTTCAATCAGTCAGTTCTTTGCATCAGGTGGCCAAAGTATTGGAGTTTCAGCTTCAGCATAAGTCATTCCAGTGAATATTCAGTACTCATTTCTTCAGGATTGACTGGTTTGATCACCTTGCAGTCCAAGGGACTCACAAGAGTCTTCTCCAACACCACAGTTCAAAAGCATCAAATCTTCAATGCTCAGCTTTCTTTATGGTCTAACTCTCACATTCATACATGACTACTGGAAAAACCAGAGCTTTGACTAGATGGGCCTTTGTTGCCAAAGTAACATTTCTGCTTTTTAATATGCTGTCTAGGTTTGCCATAGATTTTCTTCCAAGGAGCAAGACCCTTTTAATTTCATGGCTGCAATCACCACTTGCAGTGATTTTGGAGCCCCCCAAAATAAAGTCTGTCACTGTTTCTCCATCTATTTGCCATTAAGTGATAGGACCAGATGCCTCGATCTTCGTTTGTGACTGTTGAGTTTTAAGTCAGTTTTTTCACTCTTCTCTTTCACTTTCATCAAGATCTATTAGAAAACTGGCAAAAGAAGAGATTACACTGATTCATCAAAAAGGTATGTGGAAGCATTATTAAGATATTGAACATTAGCAACCAATAGGGAAATGTAAATTAGATGGCAAAGATCTATCTTGACACATTTATCAAAATAATCCATCTTCCCCCAAAAATGTGACACCACATAATGCTGGCAAGAATACAGAAAAACAGTCTTTCATACATTTCTGGTGGGAACATATTTGGCACAGAAATCTGAAAGAACACTTTGGCTGTCTGGAAAACATACATTTGTATATGACTCAACAATCACAGTCTTGGGAATTTATCACAGAGAAATGAAACTTCAGCTTGATTTTATTCAGTCACTCAGTCATATCTGACTCTTTGCGACCTCATGGACTGCAGCTTACCAGCCCTCTCTGTCCATCACCAACTCCCAGAGTTTACTCAAACTCATGTCCATTAAGTCGTTGATGCCATCCAACCATCTCATCCTCTGTCTTCCCTTTCTCCTCCTGCTTTCAATCAGTCAGTTCTTTGCATCAGGTGGCCAAAGTATTGGAGTTTCAGCTTCAGCATAAGTCATTCCAGTGAATATTCAGTACTCATTTCTTCAGGATTGACTGGTTTGATCACCTTGCAGTCCAAGGGACTCACAAGAGTCTTCTCCAACACCACAGTTCAAAAGCATCAAATCTTCAGTGCTCAGCTTTCTTTATGGTCTAACTCTCACATTCATACATGACTACTGGAAAAACCAGAGCTTTGACTAGATGGGCCTTTGTTGGCAAAGTAACATTTCTGCTTTTTAATATGCTGTCTAGGTTTGCCATAGATTTTCTTCCAAGGAGCAAGACCCTTTTAATTTCATGGCTGCAATCACCACCTGCAGTGATTTCGGAGCTCCCCAAAATAAAGTCCGTCACTGTTTCCCCATCTATTTGCCATTAAGTGATAGGACCAGATGCCTCGATCTTCGTTTGTGACTGTTGAGTTTTAAGTCAGTTTTTTCACTCTTCTCTTTCACTTTCATCAAGAGGCTCTTCATTTCCTCTTCACTTCCTGCCATGAGTGGTGTCATCTGCATATCTGAGGTTATTGATATTTCTCCTGGCAATCTTGATGCCAGTTTGTGCTTCATCCAGTTTGGCAGTTCTCATGATGTACTCTGCATATAAATTAAGCAGGGTGGCAATATACAGCCTTGATATACTCATTTCCCAATTTGGAACCAGTCCATTGTTCCACATCTGGTTCTAGCTGTTGCTTCTTGACCTGCATAGTTTTCTCAGGGGACAGGTAGGGTGGTCTGGTATTCTCATTTCTTGAAGAATTTTCCAGTTTGTTGTGATCCATATAGTCAAAGGCTTAGTGTAGTCAATAAAGCAGAAGTAGATGTTTTCCTGGAACTCTCTTGCATTTTCGATGATCCAATGCTGCTGCTAAGTCGCTTCAGTCGTGTCCGACTCTGTGCGACCCCATAGACGGCGGGCCACCAGGCTCCCCGTCCCTGGGATTCTCCAGGCAAGAACACTGGAGTGGGTTGCCATTTCCTTCTCCTGGATGATCCAATGGATGTTAGAAATTTGATCTCTGGTCCTTTAACCTTTTCTAAATCCAGCTTGATCATCTGGAAGTTCACCGTTCACATAATGTTGAAGCCTGGCTTGGAGAATTTTGAGCATTACTTTTCTAGTATGTGAGATGAGTGCAATTGTGTGGTAGTTTGAACATTCTTTGGCATTGCCTTTCTTTGGGATTGGAATGAAAAGTGACCTTTATCAGTCCTGCGGCCACTGCTGTGTTTTCCAAATTTGCTGGTATATTGAGTGCAGCACTTTAACAGCATCATCTATAGTGTTTGAAATAGCTCAGCTGGAATTCCATCACCTCTTCTAGGTTTCTTCATAGTGATGCTTCCTAAAGCCCCTTTGACGCTGCACTCCAGGATATCTGTCTCTCGGTGAGTGATCACACTATCACAGTTTTCTGGTTCATGAAGATCTTTTGAGTATAGTTCTTCTGTGTATTCTTGCTGCCTCTTTTTAATATCTTCTGCTTCTGTTAGGTCCATACCATTTCTGCCCTTTATTGTGCTTATGTTTGCATGAAATATTGCTTTGGTTTATCTCTAATGTTCTTGAAGAGATCTCTAGTTTTTCTCATTCTGTTGTTTTCCTCTATTTCTTTGCATTGATCACTGAGGAATATTATAAAACATTCTTATAATATTATTTACAGTAGCCTTATTCATATTTAATAGCCAAAGCACAGGAAACAACCAGAATATTCCTGTCTGTGAATGTTTAGCCAATATGCGATATATCCATCCCATGAGATATTCAGCAAAAAACACAAATGAGTTATCATTACATGTAGCAACTTGGGTGAATCTCAAGGGCATTATGTTCACTGAAAAAGCCAGTCTAAAAAGGCCACATACTGCATGGTTCCATTTATATAGCATTCTCAAAATGACACAATCACAGAGATGGAGTCTACATTAGTGTTTGACAGGGATTCAGGATGGTTGATGGAAAAAGATACAGTGGTGGAAAGACAGACCTTTATGGTGGTGGAAGTAGTTATGCAACTTGCTTCTAGTAGTGCTTGCATTAATCTATACACAATAGAAATTGTATAGAACTGTACACACATTTATCAGTGTCAATTTCCTAGTTTTAATATTAAGTTATAGTTATATAAGTTTCAATCATTGAGAGAAACAGAGTGAAGGATACATGGATTCTGTCTACTGTATTTGAAATTTTCCAGTGAATCTAAGGTTTTTTAAAATAAAAAGTAAAGCAAAAAGAAAAGAAAAACAGATCTACAAAGAATGAATGCTCAGACACGGTCATCATAGAAAGGAACTCTGGGTATACTAAGAAATGAACCCCAGATACCTGAGTTTAGTGCAACCACTTGGTCTGTGACCTGTTTTTCAATAATTAA
The DNA here is from genome assembly GCA_006410635.1 of Cephalophus harveyi. NCBI lineage: Eukaryota > Metazoa > Chordata > Mammalia > Artiodactyla > Bovidae > Cephalophus > Cephalophus harveyi. The sequence goes on along the minus strand of SJYT01027003.1, from coordinate 50,263 downwards.
ATATCTTAATATTGTGAAAAATATCAGACAAGCAGATAGCAATGATATCTCAGTTCCAGTATTTACTATTCCTGGACTGTTGGTGGATTTGAAATTTCATAGTGATTCCAAATAACAAGCTATAGTGAGAGAAGCAGAAAAATTTTATTCTTTCAAGGCATGTTTTAGGTAGAGTTAAATCATGCAGAACATTTTGAAATAAAAGATAATGCTGGGCTTTGTAAGTTTTGCTTTCAATATTAATTTGTTTTTAAACTAGGTGAAATTAATTCTGATAGATAAAGAAAGTGAAGATAGCCAACTTCATTGCCCAGGTGGAATTGAGTAAATACAAGCAGTTCATCAAAGCTATCTTAATATATCAAGCAACATTAATGTGTTGTTTATTCCTTTTATAGAAAAAACACACATAACACACTATTCTGGATTCAACTTATAAACATATAAAATATTCTTATTTTATATGGGCTCCAAAATCACTTCAGCCAATGACTGCAGCCATGAAATTAAAAGACACTTGCTCTTTGGAAGTAAAGCTATAACAAACCAAGATGGCATATTAAAAAAACAGAGACAGTACTTTGCAGACAGAGGTCTGCATTGTCAAAGCTATGGTTTTTCATGTAGTCATGTAGAGATATGAGATTTGGACCATAAAGAAGGCTGAGCACTGAAGAATTGTTGCTTTGGAATTATGCTGGAGAAGATTCTTGAGAGTCCTTTGGACTGCAAGGAGATCAAATCAGTCAATCATAAAGGAAATCAATCCTGAATATTCACTGGAAGAACTGATCCTGAAATTGAACTTCAATATTTTGGCCACCTGATGTGAAGAGCCAACTTATCAAAAAAGATCCTGATGCCAGGAAAAACTGAAGGCAAGAGAAGAGGGTGGCAGAAAATGAGAGTTAGGTAACATCATTGACTCAGTGGACATGAGTTTAAGCAAACTCTGGGAGACGGTGGAGGACAGAGGAGCCTGGCACACTGCAATCCACAAGGTCGCAGAGTAAGACATGACTTAGCAACTGCACAACAAAATATGTACTATGAAGCCAATTTCCTGATTATTAAATATTGTGTGGTTAAAGGGAAAGTCATTTCATTTCCTGAAACAAGTATTTTTTTTAATGGTAGCTTTAAAACAAAATATTTAGACATGGAAATTAAGTCTAATGCAATTCTTCTTTTGTATAATTTCTGTATTAACATTTTCTTTTTTGACCCTTTTCTGTGTCACATTAAGAGAGTCACATTAATATATCACGTTGTCACCTAAAGGGATTATTTATGACTAAGTGGACAAATTAGAACACATTTTATTTCCAATTCACAATAAAATCATATTTTCTTGAGTAAATATAATTGCAAATGCCAATCTAGCCTGTGCCACTCTAATTCCTGGATTCATTCTGTTCAGTGCAGTTGTTTGTTCAAAAGGCTTTTTCTGTTTCTGTATTAAAATGTGTCTTTGGGCTTTGTGTAACTCTACTGCAGAGACACCCTATACCTCTTTGTGATGGTGACTACCTTTTATGTTCTGTTAATTGCTTCAGTCATGTCCAACTCTATGAGTCTATGTACTGTAACCCATCAGGTTGCTCTGTCCATGAGATTCTCCAGGTAAGAATACTGGAGTGAGTTGCCATTTCCTACTCTGGGAGATCTATCAGACTCAGGGATCTAACCTGTGTTTCCTGGACTGCAAGCAGATTCTTTACCCACTGAGCCACCTGGGAAGCCCACATTCTAAGTTATCCCCTTCCTATACTTGTAGCTGTAATAGGGAAGAACAAATCTGATTCTATATTGGATGTGTTTCTTCTGCTTTAATCTCTGCTTTTTCTACAAGTTAATTACTGAAGGGATGTTGCAGATAGCTTAAAGTATACACAATGTAGGGCTTCCCAGGTGGCGCTAGTGGTAAAGAACCCCCCCCACAACCCCCCATCCCCCGCCAATGCAGGTAGATGAAAGAGGTGCAGGTTCAATTCTTGGGTCAGGAAGATCCCCTGAAGAAATGCATGGCAACCCACTTCAGTATTCTTACCTGGAGAATCCCATGGACAGAGGAGACTTTTGGGTTTTAGTCCATAGTGTCGCACAAAATCAAACATGACTGAAGCAACTTAGCACACATGGACATGCATATTTAGTGTCACACATTCAGGAAACCCTGCCTCCCCTGCCTGAATATTAAACTAAAATACATTTATTTAAATTCATAGGAAGCATTCTGACTAGGCATACCTGTAACAGGTTGCAGGAAGGAATTATCACACCCCCTCTGGAGTCTGGCCAGAACCAGGAAGTATTTGCAACAGCTTATCCCCTTTTTTTATTTTACCTCTTAACCTCCTCTTTGTTCTATTAAAAAAAAAAAAAAATAGTATCTAAACCTGGGCATGATGTTCATTAAAGGTACTGGTCCACCATCATCTTTATCTGCTGGCTTTCTAAAAAGAAATTCTATTCCTTGCCTCCATAATTCATCTATTGATTTACTGGTCTGTGTGCGCCAAGTCAAAGGAACTTGGACTCAGAACACAGCTACAACTGAATCTATCAAAAAAGACTTGATTTTTAGCTTCTTTTGGGGCTTTAAAATTGACTTAAAGGTCTAACAAGAGAAATGGCAAATTTTTTTTCACCTATGCAGGGAATGTATAGTCATAATTAGGGAAAGAATGTTTTAGCTAGGTTTCCAGTACACCAGCTAGAAAATGACTGTACTGATTAGACTTCACAGAGAAGATGCTTTTTAAAGACACTGAAAACTCTCATAAATTGACAGAAGAGACAGTACTGTTTCTGTTCTTAAAGTTATGTCTTTACTTACTTTTAATGTCTGACCATAATAGTTATGACAAATAGGTCAGCTTTGTTGTCTTAAGACTCATGGTTTTCTTAAGCACCCTTCTCAGGTGGTGATATTGGAGGTGATATTATGCAGTTGTTAATCACAGGATTTTTCAGAATTTTTCAGAATAAAGTTGTAGTTGACCATCAAATGCTTTGTTATTGGGGCGGGGGTGGATATTGTATGCATAATTTCAGTCTATTTTAGTATGGTGTGGCAAATGCAAACCCTGTCTTCTAGCTTCTTACTGAGTATGAAATTTCTTTTACATTTTTACTATTGGATAAGATACAGTTGTGGTTATTAACTAATATTTCTGTCTTTTACAATATATTCTATAGTAATTACTGCTTTTAGAGTGTACATTTGAGTATTGCTTATTTAAACTTTATATCTTTACTTTTCATTATGAAAAGTATGAATCTGACAATGTGTATTCACTTATATATTAGAAAAAAAATCAATTTTTAATACCTTTGTGTATCTTTAAATATCCTTTGGTGTTACTAGGGGTAAAGAATCCACCTGCCAGTGCACAAGACACAAGAGAAATGGTTCAGTGCCTCGGTAGGTTGGGAAGATCACTTGGAGGAGGAAATGGCAGTCCACTCCAGTGTTCTTGCCTGGTAGATTTCATGGACAGAGGGGCCTGGTGGGCTGTAGTCCATAGAGTCACAGACGTGACTAAGCACACATTCACATACACACACACATACACTTATAAACTTAGATTTTACTCACAAAATATTAACATTAAGAAATATTGTTTACTCAGTAATGTTGAATCTTTAAATAAGATTATAATCTGGACTATCAAAATGGTTTTATATAGTTCTATAGGATAAGAGAGTAATCCACTATAGTGCCTGTATACCTAATTGACAACATTTTAAGGTAGATTTAGGGTGAAAAATGTCTGCCTTATTACTCTTTCCATATGTCTGATCACAAGAACAGATATTCCTCAAAGGTTTTCTCTCAAAGATAACCAAAGTTTCATTTAGACTATGTGAAAAAATTTATATTTTGAAAAAGTTTCCAAGCAAATATATCAAAGTGCTGCTGGCATCTCAGCTATCCTTGGGGAGCAGCCAAAAGTAGTGAGAAATACCTTCTGATATGGAAAAGATGCAGTAACGATAGATCAGTTGCTTAATAATAGTAATGTCACTGAATAATCTCCAAATAATTTCTGGAATGAAAGATATAGCTAAGTTTTAGACTTTGATTTCATTCTGGAAGATGGCTTTTCTTCAACAGACACTAAGGAAAATCCAGTTAGTTGCAATTGAGTGTGAATAAATGAATAACATCACCAGACTAGACATTCTGAAGGAACAAAATTAACATAGTTTGCAGATTAAATATTTGTGAGAAACTTAACAATAGCAATGATTATGAAATAGTAGCTGAATTTGCTAAAGCTTCAGACGTGATGTATTCTCTAGACCACAGTGATAGCAAATGCCATGAATTGCCAATAGTTGTACATGTTTTAGCTTTTGATTCTAGTGTTTAAAGACAGTGTGTCTAAGCACTCTAATGCTTTACTGAAACGTAAGCAATATCACACTTACTGTCTTACACCCATCTCTTGTCACACTTTTATTACCTATACACACTAGAGGCATGTTAGTTTGCTTATATGCTTAGAAGGATGGTTTTCAAACTGTCCTATAAAGTCATGGAGAATTTCACGAGGTGATTTAAGGGAAGCTGCAGAAAATGACACAGTACTTCTGTATGCATTTTATGTAGGCTTCTTTTTTAGCAAGAGCTTGCTTAAGTAAGAAATTTAATTTCTAAGTAAACACTTGATAACCATTCTCTGTAAAGAGTACATTAGGATTTTTTTTTTCCTAATAAAGCCAAATCTTACTCAAAATCAAAGACATTCAGAGTTAGTTGTTTTCTTTAAAGAAGTCAGCTCCTTTAAATGACATAGATATTTTCTTGTTCTTTTGATTTTAGCAAAGAAAGGTAATGGTTGTTTAATGCTATCTATAATTACATGATAATTTCATAAAATGAGATGCTTTTTAAAAATATTTCTAATTCACACAGTTTGGGCGAAGCTTGTATATTTCTTAATCCCCTCATTTCCCATCTATGAGACT